>CM035191.1:19264602-19277102 GCA_020233015.1 Callinectes sapidus
TCATCATAATATATATATATATATATATATATATATATATATATATATATATATAAGTGCCACTCCTTTGCTTGTTAAGATAAGCTGGTGACTGAATTAGCATAATCATAAAATGGTAAAAAGATAACAAATACTAAGGCAAATTACAGAGATCATCTCCAGCACACTTGTGTGAGTGAAGATCTCCCTGCAAATTGCATACGTAAATTATAGTGTGAAAATTTGCTGTGCATTGTTCTGTATTGAGAAGTAACGGAATACTAATATGTGTAGGTACATTGAAAAAGCACTGTTCCACTGATGAACCACACACTCCATTCATCTGCTGCTTCATCTGAATTGTGATGAGGTGTGAGAAACTTGTTCCAGCATTATATTAACTTGGTGGTAATGGCAAACTCAAAATCAACTGGCTTTTGATGATGACATTTCTTTTCGAGCAGTTAATGTGGTTGTTGTCAAGGCAAATGTAATTAAAAAGTACCATTTTTCTGATGAAGTTGTCACAGTTTCTCTTGTATGGATGCTGCAATGATTGACAGTAGTCTGACTGGATAGGTATAATTTAACGAGACATGAGTTGTAATGCAATAGTAGTAGCAATAGTGTAACCAGCTAAATAAGGCTAATAATAAGAAATGGAAAGTGTAATGGCTTGCGAGTTACACTACCAAATGATGTGTGCGTGTGTGTGTGGATGGATGTAGTCATGCATGAGCTTGTATTTTGTTGTGTTGTGTGTGTGTACATATGTATGTATGTGTGTGCATGTATGTGTGCTTGTATGAAACTTCTCAAATTTATCTTGTGAAAAAATAATTTTATTCATACACAGCAGCTGAAGTGAAAAAAGTTAAAAGAATTGTCTTGCAGCAGTGCTACTGCTAATGATGATATGTGATACAGTGTGATTGTTAAAGTACAGAGCTTACAGCAAGAAATCCTTACTTTTATGTATATGTATTTTTTTTTGTAGAATGTTTACATTCCAGTTAGTGGAATGTATTTCTATGCTAAGAGACGTGTGTTTATAAATTCACTTGTTGCTGTGTACTTTACAATGAATGATGGTGTACATGTTTTGTATATCAACTATATATTAATGTTATTTTACAAGGAAAATAAAGGTGACAACAAACCAGTTCTCTTGGATCTCCAAGTGACTGAAAAGCTCTGATAAAATAGATTGAGAGATTACTGCCAGATTATAGATAACAGCTTATAACACCCTGTGTACCATGTCACTGCTACTTCTGCTATAGGCATGGATACTACTATTGAATAGTGGCCAAACTCGGTGTGAAACCTATCCTACCAAAGTTAAAAATGATATCATGGTCTTTTTGTATGGTATGTGTATGTAGAACAATTTTCTTGATTTACTCTCAGATACACTGTAAATTAAATTTGGTTTTACTTGTTTGCTACAGACTTCTGTTCAGTTTGAAGTGGCTAACTAATCTGGGTAATACACACATGAACTTGTATGGTTTGTAGGGTCAAGTTTGGATACATTATAAATCATCAATGTCAGCAAAGTTATTGATAGGTTTTAAATGCCAGACAGTCAGTATATGAGAATACCTTTTCATTTTATTAATTTCACATTGTTCAACTTTCTTCTCCCTGTTGTCAATATGGGGATGTTCTTAAAGGCAGTGTGGTCGGTACTATCACATCTTTCATTGCTGTCAGAAGAATGATATGCAGTGTGCCCAGTGCTACCATATTTTATTTTCCTGTCCAAAGAGTAATATGCAGTGTACTTAGTACTATCATATTTCCTTTGTTATAAGAAAAATAATATGCAGTATGGTCAGTAGTGCCTTATTTTTCTTTGCTTTCAGATGATTATGAACCCATTTTTTCCATCCCATCAGTGTTAACTATTTTTCCACATATATTCTTGCTCTTATCTGTTTGCATGCTCATTTTCTTACTGATTTTACCCTTCCATGCTTCATACTCCTATTTTACCACGCTTTCCTCCATGGCCTTTATCTTTTCTCCACGTCGGTTTTAGATCCTCGACTAACGTGGGCCTGGTATCCCTCCTTTAGTTTTACTCTTGAACTTATCTCTAGTCATGCTAGTCATTGCTCCAAAATCTTTTATGGCTCTGGCCTATGTAGCTATTATTTCTCTCAGAATCCCTCCATTAATTACGCAGAATCTGCTGTCCTTATGATTGAACTGTAAATTGTTATATTATGTATATTGCTTTGCTCAAAAAGTTGATCCATCCCCACTTTTTCTTTATCTTTATCAGTTCCTGAAACTCCCTTTCTCTCAACTCCTTTCACATGCCCAGATAAAACTCATACAACCCTCAAGAAAAGATAGTCTCACCTTGTGTCATAATCCTTTTCCAGTTCTGTCTATCCTTACATGTGCTTTGCAGTAGTCCACACCAAACCTTTCCTATCTCTCCTGCACTTCCATCATAGTGATTATCAAATGGAGTCTTCCTTCTTCTTATCTCCTTTCTCCAATGAAACCAAACAATTTCACTACTATGATTACTGCTTAATACAACTCTTCAACACCCCAGTGTCTTGTGTCCTTTTCCCCAGCTCATATCATTGATGTAACCAGCTCCTTGACCATAATGCTAAGTATCTGGCATATTGTACTCTCTGGTCAATGTCCAACCCTTATGAATGATAAAATCATCTATGTAT
The DNA here is from genome assembly GCA_020233015.1 of Callinectes sapidus. NCBI lineage: Eukaryota > Metazoa > Arthropoda > Malacostraca > Decapoda > Portunidae > Callinectes > Callinectes sapidus. The sequence goes on from CM035191.1 coordinate 19,267,284, forward strand.
GTATTAAATGTGTATCTGTGTTGATTATATTCATCTTTCTATCATACACAATTATCATTAAGTAAATATGACAGCAATTAGTAATGATAGAAAAACTTGCTTTTATATTTTTGCTGTGAAAACAAAATCTTGTCTTACCAGCTCTACATTTTGTAACATACTTGGTGGTGGCTGGTCTCTTCCAGCAGTGAGGCTTGGTGCCCTCTACCATACCATATGCCATCTTTTGCATTCCTTTCTTCTACATTCTTTTCAAGGGTGATGCTAGGGTGGAAACCTATGCACCTTTTCTATTTTTCCTATTTTGCTAGCAGTGATGGGGATTCACAGGTGAAAGGTATGACAAAATGTTGCCTGTACCTTGTATTGTTTCCTTACCAGCTGTTGTAGGAACAATTTGTTTGAGAGGCAACAAGATTAATGAGTTTCAAGAAAAAAAGAATGTATTGAAAAATAAAGCAATTAGCTACTTATAAGAAAAAAATACTTAAACAAAGTTTATGACAAGGGGAAAAAAATATTACCTCATTAAATGGAGGCGTCTTTAACTTGAGTATTGGATAATGAATAGACTGAGAAACATAATGTAATGAATGGAATTATTCTTTGGAGTGTATACGAGTGAGTTTTTTTATACGTGTAAAAATCCTATAGAATTGTGCAGTAATCTCTCCATCAGACTCACTTAGGCTCATGAGACTGGCCTCACCTTGTCTGGTACATTGATGCTGCTGCCTTCTGACAATTCAGTGGTGAGTACCTTGAATGTGGAGACAAAAAGTGAATGTGTTTTGATGTGTGCAGTTATAGATGAATATTGAATTTTAAGTTATATTAATAGCTTTTTATGTAACTTTCTCCAAGTATTTGCATGTATTTACCTAATTGTGTCTGCCATGGCTCACACCATTATGGGTATTGTGGCACAGACCAGGTGAGGTGTGTCAGGGGAGAGCAGATGGTGTAGGCATGGGTGCTGCAGCAGGCCCCTCTCAAGTTTCACCAGGGCTTTCTTGGTGACAGCTTGGGTAGACTCAGGTTGTCAGGACATCTAGACAGTTGGTGTAGGCAGGGCTGAGAATGACCCATCATGCCCTCTTTTGCATGTTCTCCGCTGCCGCTGTTGAGTGGAGTCGAGACAGGAGAACCATGCTAGGGAGACAGATGACCTTTGGGATGTTGGTGTGTATGTATATTGTTTTTTTGAGATTTCAGTTAGTTTCAAATGGTGTGTGCTAGAAATATTCATAACTTTAAGGAAAATTTTAAAACGGTTGCAGAGACAGGAAAGTGTTCAGCTCCTCTTCAATATGTCACAATTAGATAATTCTGACACAAAAAAAGAGAAATTATAACAGTAATTAGAGATAGAAAGTCCTTGTGGGAGATGGTGATTGGTGGAGTTTGTGAGGTCAGTACTGACTTCAGTAATGTTTGCAGTGTAGTATGTTAATGACATGATGGAAGGAGTAAACATTGATGTGAGTTCGTTTGGTGATGATGCCGAGTTACTTAGGAAGGTGGGAAAGGACAGGTTGACATTTTTAATAGTCTGGAGCAAGAGTGAATGCACCAAGAGCAGTATCATACATGTTTGACCAGAATATATATAATTTGAACAATCACATTTGATGGAAGACAAAACAAACCTGTCCTTTATTGTGATAGTAAATACATATCTGTACATTATTTAAGGTCAACAAATTTATTGCAGATGTGTGCTGACCCAGGAAAACACCAGCAGAAGTAAGGTAATGTTCACTACTATAAGGGTAGATTTACTGTAGATTGATTGTACTTTAGAAAGAAACTTTGGGGCCTAGTAGTGCTAAATGGCATGAAATAAGTGAAGATATGATAAAAATGATATAAGAGAAACTTTTCCTTCTGTTGTGTGGTAGTTTTCATAGTAATATTGTCTCTCTAAAACTTTTCTATGCATATATACAAAAATTAATGAAAATGTGTTTCAGTGTTTGTTCTTGGAGGGGGTGAGCACAAGAAATTCTTAAACAAGGTGTAATCAAAAGCATTTTGTCTCAACAATGTTCTAATTACTATCTATAGCCACTCTCTCTATTTACTGCACTGTTGCTACTATCCTTTATCACTACTTGCAGGCCAATTGCTCTTCTGATCTTGCTAACTGCATGCTCTCCCACAATACTTCCATTTGACTATATTTCCTGTCCATATTCTAATTACTTTTCTACTGGAAGCTAAGCAGTATTCTCTCGGTTTTGTTTCAGAATTCAAATTTGGAACACACTGTATACATCTGTATTTCCTCCTGCCTATGGCAAACTCTTTGGAAAAGAAGATTTTAAAGACATAAAAGTAAGTATTTTTTATTATGCTTTGTTCTGTCCTCTTTAGACAGACAGCTTTGGTGGTCTGTTTTTCACATTTGTTGCACTAAGCTGTAGATCTTTGTCCAGGTGAGTGGGTGTGTCCGTTGGCCAGCACGCTTAGTGGGCAAATTCTGCCAGACGTGTTTGTAAATGTTGTCCACATGACAGAGTTGATGAATTGACGTGTGTGCCCAGCGATACCAGTAGCTTGTGGAGTGCAGTGTGATAATCACGATGCCTACCATTACCAAGAAGAAAATACTGTATTGCATGATAATTGCTTTGTATATAAGTAAGACTTTGCGTCTTAGTAGTGGAGCCATACATAATGGAAAAAAGACTTAAACATGAGGGCGCTCTACACACTATTGGCATCATCGGACACACTCCCTTTAATTCATCAACTTCGTCATGTGTACAACATTGATGGACAAATCCAGCAGAACTTGCCCTCTAAGTATGCTGCCCAACAGACATTCCTGCTTGTCTGGATAGGACTTTACACATAATGAAGATCTTTGGTATGTATTGCATTTCATTGTCAGACCTACTATGCCATAGGAATGTGATATAGTAGGTTCATCATTAGTATGTATGAGACTTGTTTAATAATTTCTTTTTAAGAGTATCTATGATTTTTCCATTTTCCAGCATGCAAGTTAGTATAAGAGTCAACAAGCAGTTATGGCTACAACCAGAGGAGAAGTAGGAAGCTTTGGGAACCAGTGCTGGCACCTACTGGACCAGCTTCATGCCTGCCCAAGCTCGCTATAGAGGATGACAAAATTTGTTCATCTAAGAAACTGTAGTCTGGATCAACAGCTTTTTCCTGAGTGCACCAGTTGGACCAGCAACCTGCCTGCCCAATTCACTTCAGTAGAGTGTATGAAAGGCCTAAACGGCCTTAAAAAATGTAAGAAATGAGCCTCATGCTGCCTAAAAACTGTAAAAAATGTAATGAGGCTCAAACAGCCTAAAAATTGCAATAATTGGGCCTAAAAATGGCCTTAAAAACTGTACTAAGTCAAAAATACTCTAAAGACTCTCCGGAGATTTTGTAGTTCAGTAGTAATGAAATAAAAAGTATTTGTTCACCCCTAGAATCTTTATTATATAAAATACTTTCCATACATCAGCAGAAAATCTCCGGAGAGTCTTCGGAGTATTTTCGACTTAGTACAGTTTTTCAGGCCATTTTTAGGCCCACTTAATGCAATTTTTAGGCTGTTTGAGCCTCACTCATTACATTTTTAGTTTTCAGGCCATTCAAGACCCACTTACTAAGATTCATTACACTCCTCAGTAAGTGATCCATGGTAGGCATGGCAATTCTGGTCCAATTCGTGGAGGGAAAACTTGTAAGGTGTTGAATGAAGAGACACATAGTTTCTTAGATGAGCTGGATATGTCCTTTTCAGTATGAGCCATGGCATCTTGGCTAGGCAGGAGAATAGTCCAATTGATGCCATTGATCAGACCGATCTCTTAGACTTATTGGAGCCACTTGTCGTCCATTCATGTTGAGCTAATCATCAGCCTGTTGAGGAAGAGACAAGAACATTGGTAAATTGTTACCTAGTCACCAACCATGAAAATCTAGATTCTTAAAAACTATAAAGCAACTTTAAAATACAGATTGTTTTTCCTTCCTTTATGGCACCTGTGACAAAAACACATCAGAGCTAACTTTCACCAAGCCTGTCATGTCACCATAGGCATAACAGAATACTGCATTACAACTTACTGTGCACATTCCTATTTACTTTAATGGAAAAAATATAGAATGACAGTTCTAGTTAATAATCTAACATAATAATCTAGGTACATTTCTATAAATACCGGCCCAGACGCACCACGACCGACTGCAGCAAGGGCAGCTCCATTAAAACCTTGGTAGGAACAATTAACGATAGTTTCACAACTCACAAAATTGCCCCTAAAGTCTATATCCTGCCTGTTCCTGCCTTTCTGCTCTCGATTTTTTCCTCTCTCTCTCTCTCTCTCTCTCTCTCTCTCTCTCTCTCTCTCTCTGAGACGGATTAACATTAAAAAATCATGAGCCGTAAATGAATGAAACTGGTATAGATTTAACACACCATGATATGAACATCGCAGGAGTGAGTATGAGTAGAGGCAAAGGTTTGTTCCCTTAAACTTCTCGTACACTGTATCTAAAAACAACAACAACAAAAAATTCTTAATTGTTCTACTGCACCTGTTAATTACGCTCTATCATTTGAACTTTATGGCCTGCTCGGCGCCTGCAGGAAGTAAGGGGAAGGCCAGGCGCAGGACTATTCTCTGGATGGTCTAACAATTATGCTGTAGTATTCCGTGCTGGTTTCCTACACTGCTGCTCAAAGGTGTCTCATTCGCTAGTAGTGTTGTGTCAACTGAACTCTACTCGTATTTCCTAATATACGTAATTTTTCTGGACTTAAATAAAAAAATCAAGACATTTATACTCCTATCTAAAAAGTGCAGTGAAGTATGCAAGATGCCTTTATGCCAAAACATGAAGAAAAGCGAGGAGCACTAAGGAGAAACACTCACAGCTTCGGTAAGGCGGTGTGATATGAGACGCTTACTTGACTGATGAGGAAGAGTTTAGTATAAGAGTGATGGTGAATATTATACAACACTGCATCACGCTGCCCAGTCCATCCTACCTTCCTTTCTCTCCACCTTTGTTCCTCTTCTCACTAGATGGGAATATCCTTACGTCCACCGAAAAGAACGCTCCAGTTTCCTCGCTCTTATTCTCACCTGCAGAAGAATAAAAGAAAATAGATTATAATACGTCATAACATCACTACTACTACTACTACTACTACTACTACTGCTGCTGCTGCTGCTGAAAGTAGACAACAATATGCTAATAATCTCTGTCTAACACGTGGCAACAGATAATGACGCTTATCATGTTGTGGGCCTTGTTTACTGCTAACGAGAGAGAGAGAGAGAGAGAGAGTGTATGTGTGTATGTGTGTTCACCTCCACTCCATAGGTTAGTCAGGAATGGATCAGTGGGCGGCAGTGGCAGAGGAGTCCAGAAGAGTCTGTTTACTCTGCAGCCTGGAATTAATGACCCCGTGGGACTGTGGATGATGGTTTGTGTGTTTATCTTTGACTACATGATCGGGACTGAGCGGGAGTGTCGGGGAGGCTATTGGTGATGAGCCTGATGAGCGAGTGCAGTGTAGCCTAGTGGTGCTATTTACGGCTGGGTATAGTACCAGTGCCCGTATGAACTGAGATTTTTAAGTACGTCATTTTTCTTAGACGAATGAATTTCTAGCTTTAAAATCCATCTTAACTTTCCAAAATGGGTGTTGTATTTCAGCCACTATCTCAGCAACAGTAAAGTTAAAGCTGATGATGAGATATATATTGGCTAAAGTACAACACCAATTTCAGGAGGTTAAGATGGGTTTTTAGACTAGAAATTCGTCTAAGAAAAAGATACGGTCTTCAGAATCTCTGTTAATACGGGCCCCATATTTTAAGTTGGTGAGTTTAAGTTATTCCAAAGTTAAGAAAAATAGTAACAGGAAAACTTTGATAAATAACTACTCTTCCTAACATTAAATAGTGAATTATAACTCGGGAGTTCGGATTAAAAGAGAAGACAAAAGAGGAAACATGAGAGAGAGAGAGAGAGAGAGAGAGAGAGGGAGAGAGAGCGCCCCAGGCCACCTGCCTTCACTCTGGAGTCAAGGCGCGGCTGCAAAATGGCCTCGCAATTCATGCAGATAGTCACTGCCTCCATTCCCATCGCGAAATACGTGGCAGGAAAGCATTACAAGAGTGATATACCCACCGCTCCCCCGAAGGCCGCTCACGTGGAGATCAGGAGGGAGAGGACCAAGGAAAAGGAAGCATGTTGAGAGAGAGAGAGAGAGAGAGAGAGAGAGAGAGAGAGAGAGAGAAATATACAACACAGCTCACGTTCCTCGTTATGATCACACGGTGGCACCTTTCTAGTCGGAATGCTGCCGAGTCGTGACAGTCTGACAAAAGAAGCACGAATGCGAACTCCAACAGCTACAGGTCGACATATCTTTGCATGGTTGCTGAAGTCCCATAATTTGTGGAGTCCCTTCTACATATCTAATCCTGAGCAGATCGCCTCCAGACACAAGGAGATCCACCATTGATCCGCTTCTGTTGACTCGGAGAACTAATGACAAGCGTGCGAGGAACAGTGTTTACTTCTTCAACACGGGGACTGTTATTAAATCAGATTCCACTATTCGTTTTAGTGCCACAACAATAATATCAAGCGGTGCCATTTTAGATGAAGAAACTTTGGTCTGTATTCTGAAACGATTAGCTCTCTCGCCATCCCTGTTTTCCAAAGGCTCTAGTTGAAGATATTCATGTTTTTAAGGGTATTTTATGGTTCTGGTCATGGATCGGCAAGGTAACTAGTTTCCTAAAAGGAGAAACAGTCATGAAGAACAGGCTAGTGGTCTCTGTGGCCTTGGAAAATTGTTGTGAGAGGGGAAGGCATTTCTGAATATGGGTGTTTGTATACGGGACGAAAGGGAAATTTCCAAGGGCTTCTATTGCAGGCTGCTTACAATTTAGAAGATTTCGATCAACACTGGACTCTTTTCTGGGAAACGTGGGGGAATAGCAGGCACTGTCTCTATACTAACATCTGCTGCTACTCATCACTTGCCACACAATTGTACCTTCACCCCTTCGTCCTCCATGTTGAGGTGGCAGCTGCGGGGAAGCAAGGGACATTACATGCTACAAAAAGTACGTTCGTTCGTGTATTTCTTTTTAAATTTTTTCTTTCTCTTTCCACGAGATCGATTCGCTATAAAAAGTCTGACGCTGCCCACGGGATATTTTCCCTCCATCTTTCCACCTTTTCATAGAAACATTTGTTTGTATCGTTGTAATGTTCGTTCTCTCTCTCTCTCTCTCTCTCTCTCTCTCTCTCTCTCTCTCTCTCTCTCTCTCTCTCTCTCTCTCTCTCTCTCTCTCTCTCTCTCTCTCTCTCATCATCTGAATGGTGCCGCGCCCAGAGATAGATGGAGCTCCACTTTGTTCACGATGGACACTAACCGGGCGTGAGTTACTACCGAACCAGTCAAATCCGGAGATTAATGATGGAAAGCAGTACTCGAGACTCAGCCCAAATGGAATACTGTCATCACCATTTGTTCCGAATAAAAAACAAAAGCAAAAACGCATCTTCTCTCCGACCGACGAGGGAGATATTTATGATTTTTTTTTTACAGTGAATTGAGTATCTTGTTTCACTTCGATGTTTTTACCTCTCGAGTTCGGTAATACGAGTTTGCACGGATGGAGACATGACGTGGAGGGTTTGAAAGGGCGAGTTTTGAAACAGATGAAGTATTGACGACGTGAAGACCTACACCATCGCTTCCATTTAAAAGAAATGTTGCAGTGGAATTAACAAAAGGGAGTACACACTGGCCAGTGTTCAACGCAAGGGTGCACCACGGGATGAGTTGACACCCAATGCAGTACGCCTTCAATGACCAACAATATTAAGTCCTCACGAGAAAAATAATAGACATAACGCGAGAAAATAGGGTTGGTTGGAGTCCAGCTCATAATCAGAAAAGCTTTGCTCCCTCACCGCGACTGTTTTCAAAGGCTACATACATGATGAACTGGATTCGTTGATAATCTAAAAATCTTATTAATCTGTTACCGAAACCATAAAAAATCCCTCGAATAACAGCTACGTGAAACCTTTTGAATGTAGCGGAGATGCGATACAGAAGTATTTTAGAATATAGTCGTTAATGTAGGTGTGACTCGAGCTGAGATGCTTCTAATCATGGGGACTGCTGATGATAATGATGATGGTGGTATGGATCCCCATTATATCATCATTGTGAGTAGGAGAGTGAAAGGCCACGCTGTGTGGAGGCGGAGGGAGAGACGTGGTAACGAGTGAAAGGTGAATACTTGCAAATTTCCGGGGATATGGTTTAATATTTAATGAATTTTAATAACAAGAAATGGCTACCTCCTCTTCTACAATATCGCGGCGGATGCAGAAAATAGTCAGAATAATACTTGACTTTCATGGAAAACTTGGGTTTAAAAAATCGAGTTGAACTTTTCTTTTAATAATTTCCAGTGGAGAGAAGGCCAAAAAATTATTCCATCTTTTTCGTTCATCTTTATTAGCCTTCACTTTTATGGTTATAAAAAAGTTTAAAAGAACTATTCATTGCCAGAAAGTGCGTTAAAAAGAATGGAATGCAACACAGCCGCCCATTAAAATGAGAATTGAACACTTGTATACGTAAAAGCAGGAATGAAGGAATGAACAAAATGCAGAGCAAAGGAAAATACGCAAACTGCATCCACTCACCGTCCATATTCGTTTTCTGCTTGTCCATTTAGTAACAAACAGTTATGCAGGATCCTCGCTCCAATTATAAGACTGGATTATCTCCCGTACTGAACGAGGCGTATTTTTGAGAACGACAGCAATTTTACAGTTACTATTATTTCTTTACCTTGATTACTAAAGACATTTTCCTCACAATACTGCGTTTCCCTGCTCTGTGAATAAGCCCAAGCACTTTCTTCTAAAGAACGTTAGTAGGACGCGGTAACAAGGAATATGAAGCAGCTGTGATCAAAACCTTGGCACGGCATAGAAAAAAAAGTGAAAGATAATGAATACTGAATGAATTGATAATTAAATTGAAAGGACACCATGAGATAGGAAGCAGATGGTAATTTTGCGGATTATTAGAGAGAGAGAGAGAGAGAGAGAGAGAGAGAGAGAGAGAGAGAGAGAGAGAGAGAGAGAGAGAGAGCAGGAAGCAATGGCATATATAGATCTTTCTTCTCATTCTGGGAGCACGAACATGAATTGCTTTAATTCCCAAATTGCTCGCGGTTTGAAAAAGAAATGACAAATGCTTCCGCCATGCAATGAAGGTCGCCTATTACTGTAAATCTGATTTCCCTCACGTGAATCCTCCAGCTGGCAATAAATAATGTTAGCTGATAGAGCGTCTATAACTGGCTAGCAAGTGAGCTTCGAGAACATTAATACAGAACACGGAAATTTGAACCTTGGAGAAAACCAGACAAACGCACACCTTACCTTATCCAACAGCTTGTCCTTCCTCGGCACCAATTATGTACATATCCGAGGTGGTAATACATCCTCACTGTTCTAGCAATTAACAGCTAATTCACAAGACAATACACCACAATACTACATACAGTCAAATGGTGTTTTTCTAGCAATAAATAACTTTCCTCCTCCCCTTTTCTTCTTTGTGACTGTGGAAGAACTTTGTATACTGACATTCCGGTGTGGAGGTAAGTGTAGGGATAATATACACAGGACTTATGGAGATAGGTGGCCGGGTTATCAAACGAATTATTTTCCTTCCTTCCCTTGTAAACCTTTATGGAAGAGTTACATTTATGAAGAAGTGTATCGCATGGT
>CM035191.1:19279602-19281925 GCA_020233015.1 Callinectes sapidus
CGTTCTCCCACTCACCGCCCCCTCGCTCTCCTGTTCATGGGCTCTCACCACCAAGGGCCCACGATACACCAAAGAAAACAATGTGCCAGCCTCTCTTTCTCTCTCTGTGGACGAGATGGCCTTGTTATTCCAGTTCTTTAAAATCAATCATTCACACATTTATATTATTCTCTCTCTCTCCATAAACACATTTTCACCATTTAAATATTTACGAACATCAACATGCAAATTGTGTGACAAGAAAAGACCAGGTTCAACTAAAGAAACTCACGCCAAGGCATCAGGTTGGCTATCTTGTCGACACCGATTCAGTACAGAAAAACGAATAAGGTTGAGGGAGAAATTCAATTACTTTAGCTTTCCCGACGCAAAAGTAGCCCTTGAGAGAGGTTGAGTACTCAGTAAGGAAAGTAACAGAAGGGAGGGACGAAACCTGAGGAAGATATTCACGTGCATAATACATAATGTGAAAGAACTTAGGGAAAATGGAGGGACGTATGCTTTTTGAACAATATTAAGGGAATCAAGATAATGGAGGAAAAGTAAAGCGAGGAACTGAGATAAATAATGCAATAGAAAGAAACGGGGACTGTGGAGGATACGTAAAGGAATAAAAATGTAAGGATGTATACAATCCAAACAATATAAAAGAAACACTAACAAAGGAGGGAAAACAAAAGAGTGAAAATAGAAAGACGCAATATCGTGAAACACAGACAAAGGACAGCATCAAAACAAGGATATGAAACGAAAGGAGGGAGTGAGGAACGTAGGAAATATGACTGACTTTATCAGTGAGAGAAAAGTCAACATCATTTGTTTAAACTGTATATATGTCAAGTGACAATATAAAAGAATACACCACTCGTCATAATGTTGATATAGTAATACGAGTATAATGACAACACGAGGACAAATACATTAATCTAATTTGAGGGGATAGCATTAATTAATTCCCGTTAAAAGCTTACATAATACTGATAATAGTTTCATTTGACACGTTTGAAATAAATACTTGGACAGAAGGATTGTAAGGGATTTATATGATAATTATCCTACTTGTTCATATTAATTAATTTCACGATAATTATACGAATAATCTGCAAAAAAGAAAAAAAGTTCATAATTTGATGGGGTGAAAAAAGTCTATCATAAAAATAATTATATACTGGTTACTATTGAAAAGTGTAATTCTCGCATTTATCTGCAATGAACAAAACATCAACAAGGCAGGAAACACTGAGGTCTGAAGGTGACCTGAAACAAGTCAACACCAATACAGTGTTCCTTTAAGCCCTTCACCATGACTTCTCGAGCGCAGTTCAGTAATCCGTAACAACTTCCGAGTACTCTAATTATCAAAGTTTCCTCCTCTGTAATATTCTTTAAAGGTTGATATACAGGGCTAACTTTTTTTCTTTTTCGCATCTCACTTTTCCACACTGAGTCAAACTCTTTAGTATTAAATAACGATAATAATAATTTCCCCAAAGAACAGATCGAAAGAACAAATAACTCAAGTATTTTATTACCTGTAGTTTTATTTTGCCCATTTTCTCATGTAATCACATCGACGATTATTTGAATGAAATTACAAATCTCATTTTTCCCATCAGCAATCAAATGAATAATAACAATATCACCATGTAATTTTGATCTACAGCGCTTTATGGACCCGTTGTTGTAGAGCAGTGGTTCTCAAACTTTTACCCCCTACCGCCCCCTTTCGCCTCACCGCCCCCAGGGGGGCGGTACCGCCCACTTTGAGAACCACTGTTGTAGAGCTTCAGATCAATCAAACGCAAACTCCAACTCTCACATATCCAGCATCAAGTCTTTACTGCCTCAGTCATGACAGCACGAGACATCTATTCTTATTCTTTTTCCCTTATAGTGTTCATGAGTGACGCAGTGGAACACACGATCAGGAATAACTACCCCACGTCAAGGTATAGTTTCCACACACCCCCCCTTTTTTTTTTGATTCCCCTTTTAATGCTCTGATAATGCCAGTCCAAAGTCAGGCTGTTGACACGAAAGGCTGGTGCTGCACGCTCGTTGGTGCAAAAAAAAGAAAAAAAGTAATGGGTTGTGGATTACGATGAGAGAAGGAAAGAAAAAGAGTGATTAAAAAAAAATGTTGCATAAATATGACCATCATAACAAGGAAGGAAATGAAAATGAACCAAAAAAGTATAAATGAGGATCGAAAACCATAAAGGAGAACAAAGAAAACTATAAAACAAGATCGAACACCATGAAGCAGGAACGTAAACTATGAAAAAAAGCACCAGAAGTTACCAGACAATCTCCAAACTAGGAA
>CM035191.1:19295722-19307586 GCA_020233015.1 Callinectes sapidus
TCTCTCTCTCTCTCTCTCTCTCTCTCTCTCTCTCTCTCTCTCTCTCTCTCTCTCTCTCTCTCTCTCTCTCTTTTGATTACTGCTCCTACATACACTATTTATCAGATTTTTCTGGAAAAGGGAAAAAATATGAAAAAATAGCAATAAACATGTATTTTCACGAAACATCACACCACAGGAAACTTACATAATAAATAACACATACACGCGCACGCGAGCACACACACACACACACGGACACACACACACACACGGACACACACACACACGGTGATTCTGTATAGACTACATTATAATGAGGCCTGGATAATTCTAAGCCATTTTATTTGTACAGTAAAATGTTCGTCTATTTCTTTATGATTTTACGTTGTTAATTATCGTGCAGTCTATTGTCAGGTAAATGTGATCATTCTAGATACTTCTAACAACTGCACAAGCTTAATTTTATAATGCAGTAACACATTTGAGCATATTGCAATATCAAAGCCGTAAAGAACAGCACATTTCACAATACACAAAATTTGGCTTATGATTACCCAAAAAAATCTAACATTGTTACACAATTCTCTAACAGTTTAATTAACATGACACCTTTTTAGCTCGTTCATCTGTTACGTCAATTAGGGACTGCCGTTCGTTCATTTATTTTCACAGCATCCCCCGTCTTCGAATGTTCTTAATTGAGCAAGAAAAATATAAGAAACATTCAAATAACCTCTCTTTACTTTCACGGTGTCTTTCAAAATTGTACTTAGCATGAACGAGTGAACTAGGGGGTCAGAGGAGTTAAAGGGATAAATGTAGTCTTTACCTAACCACCGTCATTAACTTATTGCACTACCGAACGAAACGCCACAATGCGGTACCTCATAATGCCTATGATAGCAATGCCCGTAAAGGTAATAGGTGTTAAATAGAAATGCGACCCACAGCAACTGTTAATAGAGAATCCGGCACCCTTATAGTGTTCTTATAAAGATTTTAAGGCTTTTAAGGGATAGAGAGAGAGAGAGAGAGAGAGAGAGAGAGAGAGAGAGAGAGAGAGAGAGAGAGAGAGAAATAAGCTCGCGGCTAGAACACACACAAACTATGCTTATCACGTCACAAAAGTATTAAATCATAGTAGAAATAATATTAATAATTCCCTGTTGATTTCAGATGAGTAGTTACTAATGCCACTTATAATGTACTAAGTTCACCTTCCCACCGAGACAATAACATAATAAACGTAATAATAACAATCTTAACAATGCCTGTTTCCATTTCCCATTTTATCACCATTAGCACCGTAGTAGTAGTAGTAGTAGTAGTAGTAGTAGTAGTAGTAGTAGTAGTAGTAGTAGTAGTAGTAGTAGTAGTCAGTAACAGATGTATAATCTTCCTCCTCAGTATCCTTCCTTACGCGTTCATTAGAGAAATTAGACCCAATAAATTATTTATAAAGTATCAACAAGTAAATGAATAATCAAATACATGGATAAAAATTGATACAACAGGCCGAACACAAAGAAAGAACAAACATCACCAGACATGTTGGCTCTAATGAGGCTGTTCGTAAAAGATAATACTAAACTAAGGACAAAAAAAGTAAACATGAACGGGAGGAGGAGGAGGAAGAGAACGATTGCAACGCATGAATGAAAAAGACTATTAGATCTCTACTAGACTAACTGATTACACTACTCCACACTACTGGAAGATAGAAAGGATTAGAGACAATTACACAGAACAGAGACTCGTTTTCCTCTTAGAGTGTATAATTTCTCTATCGTCTACTCTACGTCAAATACCAGAGGACAAGACGGATACAGCGTAGGGGGTGTGATGACAGTGACGGGAAGAGCGGAGTCAGTAAGGCCGATGCAATCAATCAGTGAGGTAGGAGGTTGAAGAAGTCCGCGATGCACCGGACCCCATGTGATAAAGTGAAGGCGTTGGTGGCGTGGGATCAATCTGCTTCGTGGCGCGTTTCTTATGCCACAGGTAACTCCACGCCATCAACATGACCAACTGCGCCGCCAGGAAGAGCGCGCCGGCCACTACCACACCCGTGAAAGAGGAACAACTACCCTGCGCCTCCACGAACACCTCATCCTCTTTTCTGTGGTTTGGTGAGAACTCAAACTTGTCGGTGATGTGAACGGACTGAACCACGAGCACATCTGCTTCTTGAACCTGTGGGCACGGGGGGAAACGAGGATTAGGAGGTGTTAACAACTGGTGAGAAGGGTATTTAAGACATGTATTTTCATTTGGTGGGTAGAAAACCATGAATGAGAAATGCATCTTATCGCTACCATGGAAACTGCTGTAATTTCTCCTCCTCTACCACAACTTACCTCTCTCCTCTTCCTCTTGCCGAAGGAGAAACGGGAGCGTGAGACCCCATCGAAGCTTGGCACTTGACACTGGATAGGCTCGCATTTTGGGAAGCATGGCGTGACCAACCCGCGGAACTGTACCATCTCAGAGGAAGGGAACTTGAAGGCTTGGAAGGGCGCGAGGAGAATCTTTCCGTTTCCATTCAGCTGCTCAAGAGGAAGGAAAAGTGAAAATTTACTGAATGGAAAAGGAGTTAGTACTGGCTTTTGTGTATCGTTTATTTTTCAGATGTTTAGGAGTAGGGACGGATAGTACAAGAATGAAGCAATGAAGAAGGAAGTAAGAAGCAGAAAGGACATCACGAAGGAAGAAGCACAAACACAAAACAGGTACCAAGAATACAAAACATTATCACTATATTCTATAAATCAATAATTCTCATGCCAATTGACTTGAAAGGGTTCACAAACGTACCTGCACCACCTTCTGCATGATGGTGGGGTCAGTGGGGCAGCCATTACCATCAATAAGCAAGATCTCAGCATTGTCCTCACCGTCCATCGCCACCAACTCCCGCACGAAGATCTCATAAGGTGAGTTTGGATCCAAAATCTCAAAGCGGAGGGCAAGGCTGTCTCCGACCTGTCAAAAGGATGGGTGGCTGAATACGTGTGGTTTGGCCCAGTGAACGGAAATGCGATGAGAGAGTGAGGGTTCTATTTCTTTTCTTTTAGTGGAGTTTGATGGGAAGGGGGAGAATGGGTACAGTGGAACCATGTGCGCTCTGGGGGCCGAAAGTTCCCCAAACACACGGGTTCGAATCCTGCATACGGTCCAAGGGGAGACTGGGCATCCACTATAGGTAACGGTTCATAAATGGGTGGGCGTTCAGATAGGAGGTCTTTATTAGATGGTCTCCTTTACCCCATAAATTCTCTTAAAAAGCCCACATTAATAATAAAAAAATAATAAAAAAAGAGTGATGGGAAATATCTCACAGCTTTACATGAACTCCTCCTCACTTCCTTCAACAGCACAGTTCATGTCTGACTTTTTTTTTAATACAGCGTCAGGTCAATGAATCAATTCTACCAGTAGCTCGTTTCCTCACCGGCGTAGTTACTTAGAGTGTTTCAGTGTGTCATTGGTTCAGAACATTAAGACAAAGTTCATTTACCAACTGCCTCATTTCCTCATCCCAGGTTAATACTCTCCTTTCTTATTCGACTTTCTTTTCTTATTACTAACTGAGTTTTTTTTTTATATATAGCTAGAGTCACATTCAAACATTACATTGGGTAAATATTATTAAGCCTTCTCTTTCAATTCCCCTTCTTTCATATTAATCATAAAAAAAAATCATTCCTTTGCGTGTTTTGAAGTGTCACATGTCGCAGTGAAAAAGCTAATGAGTCCACTAAGCTTATTTCCTCACCTGTGCACTCGCGACATCCAACCCGGTGCCGTCTGTGACCCGCATCACCACATCAGGCGAGTCCACAACCGTCTCCTCGTAGAATTCAGTCCTGTTCACGTCGCTTCTCACCTCCAGCCCCGAGAGGAGGGAGTTGGTGACAGTCTGGTTCTTGATGTCATAGTGGCAGTGAAGCACCAAACCCACATCCGCTGAGGTCACTATCAAATCGTGGTGCTGTACAAGAGAGAGTGGTTGTGATGAGTAGATAGTAGTGGTGATATGTGGGAGAAAACAAGAAAAGGATAAGTTGGCAATTGTGATGTCCGGGGAAGAAAATAATTATGATAAGGTTACGTAGAGTTGCAGAGATACACAAGCTATAACAGACCTTACAGTCCTCCCTACTCCGCTCCAATCCCGATGAACACCTGCGTTAACTTGAGGCCCCTGACAGACACATGATTTACTTAGGTACCTGACATACACCTGCTTAACCATTTCATTAGTAGACAATTTTTTGCCTGAGACTTCTCTTCAATAATTCTCTTGCCTTGAAGAAACCAAATCAACATAGTTACTTTAATTTCTCTCTTCTTTTCTACCCTAACAAATATTTTCTTCACTCTGTTCTTGATATTAATGAGTGAACACAACAATGACAGGGTTAATGAAGGGCTTAATACATGTCCAAACTCACCTGGATGACAATGTTGCCGGTGAAGGTGGAGGGAGGATCCTGCGTCACGCCACATCTCACGTCGTTGTATGGCAGGGTGATGCTAAATTCAGTGCTAGAGTTTACGTCCACCTTGCATGAGTTGGGTCTTTCCCTGGAGTAGATCTTTCCGTCGAAGATCGTGGAGGTGGCAATGTGAGCAATCATCTCTGCGGCACGACACTCCACGGAAACCTGCAGGTGTTGCGAGGTTAGTGGTGATAGTAGTTAGGGCAGTGGTGGTAGTAGTAGCAATAATGGTGGTAGACGTAGTAACGTACTATAACAACAATAGAAGTAACAGTAACAACTATACTACCACTACTAAAAAATGATAATAACGACAATAATAAAAACAATTAATTGCCAAGAGTAAATAAGACAAACTGACAAACGATACCCTCTCCCACCTCCAATCCAAATGACTGAATAAATCCTACCCCACACCAAATCTTCACCTATACCACTTTCCATCGCCGTATTCACTAACCCGTCACTCACTTCCCGACCACTATCTACCCACAATTTCTTCTCCCCTACACGTACCTGGTAACATGCGTGCCTCTCGTAAGTGGTGGAGTTGTCAAGCAGAAGGTAAGGCTCCTGAATGTGGGCAAGAGTCGATGAGGAGTGATGGGACAGACGGCATATCTTCTCTCCAGCGGACATGAAGTCGAAAGAGTGACACGTGAAGTTGGCTTTCATGCACCTGTGAATGGGAGAGTGGTTAGTGTCTGGGAGGGAGAGAACGTGTGGGTATGAGCAGATGAGGTTTAGTGTTAGGAGTGGCCAGGTGTTCACGAGATGGCTTGTGAAGAAGAAAAGTCTTTATTTCCTCACACAATCACTATAACTCACTCACCTCTCTCTGCACTCTTCCGTGGTCTCCAGATCCTCGTACACAGCGTCAACAGTCTTCAAGATCCTGTTGCGTAGCTTGGTAAACTCACACATCTCTTGCAATTTGGGCACACAAGCCAACTCAGCATACACCGCCCCTATGGACACGTCGAGGAGTGGTCTGCGTCCTACCATGTTGCGATTCGCCCTCGATAAGGTGCATTCCCTCGTTGTGTTGTGGTAAGTGATGGACCTAAAAGAGAAAGAGTGACGTTGTGTTCAGAAATGCTTTGCTGTCTCACCATGACTATTTTCAAAGGCTGCTGAGATAATTAACTAAGTTTTCAAGTGCTTTAGATGAAATAGTAATGATGAAATAAAATGGGGAGCAGAAATGGAGGGAGGGATAATGATTAATACATTGGTAAAATAGAAATCACAAAAAAATATAAGAGAAATATACGAATAGAATAATAATAATTAGTCTCACAGGCAAAATGAAAGATCAACACAGTGCCGTTACTAAAATTATTGCACACACATTTATACTAAACTAGTTCTATAACCTTTGGACAAACTAGTTACCATGAAAAAATTAATGTGTATCTCTCTCTCTCTCTCTCTCTCTCTCTCTCTCTCTCTCTCTCTCTCTCTCTCTCTCTCTCTCTCTCTCTCTCTCTCTCTCTCTCTCTCTCTCTCTCTCTCTCTCTCTCTCTCTCTCTCTCTCTCTCTCTCACACACACACACACTTTAGAGCGCCACAAAACCACTGCACGGCCAGCTTATCACCCTCACAGTTACTTGAAGCGCCACCACCCGAGGCACGCATTGACCAGCCGCTCCTCGGGTGAGGCGGGAAGTCTGTCACTTCCCCCCCAGCTGTAAAGACTGGATGGAGCGTCTACTGGCAGTGCAAAGTGGAGATTGGCGAGTAGATTGTAAATAGAAGGACTTTGGACAGACAGACAAATAGACTAATAAACAGGCGAATTGAAACAAAGAAAACTAACACAGATAAGACAGACACTCATACAGACACGGCAAATGCAAGCAAGCAGACGGACAAGACAAGGATTTTTGGATAGATAGACAGACAGACAGATAGACTAATAAACAGGCGAACTTAGACCAAGAAAACTAACACAAATAAGAGACACATATACAGACACGGCAAATGGAACCAAACAGACTGACGAGACACACACACACACACACACACACACACACACACACACAGTACCTGCAGGGGAATGAGGTCTCCAGCATACACGCCTCGACACACTTGCTCCTGGAGTCAGCGGTGTGGGTCTTCTCTTCCTCGATGAAGTGACTGAGGGCGAGGTCAGGCACACTCTCGAAGGCCCAGGGGGAGGTACACAGCGGAACATTGACAGACAGACACGCCTTCTGCGCGTACAAAGTGAATACCGGGAACTGGGACCGCGCCAGGAGCTCTGTAGGAAAGGCAGAAAAAGGAAAGTTAGTGCTTGATTAAAGAGAAAGGCAGGAAAGAAAAGGATGGGGTTTAATGACAGGTTCTTTATACGTATGGATTTTTACGTGTAGGCAACAACAGCATTTCATCTATTCCACCTTTTCATTTACTTTCTTCCTCCTCTAAATCCCTTTCACACCCTCCTTTCATCCCATCCCATCCCATACCATACTATAGACAACAACAACAGCATTATTTTATTTGTTACACCTCTTCTTTCTGCTCTCTTCGCCCTCTAAATCCATTCACATTCTCCTTTCCTCCCATCCCAGACCCATCACATGCTATGTCACTCCATCCCAACAGAAACAGCCAACCGCTACCACCACCACCGCCGCCGCCGCCGACCCCGCCACTGACCTGTTTAGAGGCGGGGTGCAGGCAACGTTAGGTGGGCAGGGAGCGCCACATGCATCACAAAAAGCGGTCCTTCCCCACTCCCTCTTCCCCCAAACCCCCGGCACCGCGGCCCGCTGACCCACCACCGGGCATCGTCATCGCCAGCATCAGCACAGCGTTTGTGGTCACCTCCACTTGTCACCTACCTGCCCCACTTCCCGCCACATTCCTCTCCTGTGCTGTGCTGTGTGTGTCTTCCACTTCCTTTTTCTTATTTTTGTCATTTTCTCTCTCCCCTTTTCCTTCTCGTTTCTGTTTCTTTCATGTTCTCTTCTTTTCTTCTTTCCCTCTTTCCTACCGTGCCTATTTTTTATTCTTCCTTGTCTTTCCTGTGCTATGATGTGTCTTCCAATGTAGCCTTTGTCTTATTTTTTTGTAATTTTCTCTCTCCTCTTTTCCTTCTCGGTTTTACTTCTTCCATGTTTTCTTCCTTTTCCTTTTTTTTTTTTTTTTTTTCCTCTCCTCTCATGTCTACTTTTTCGTCTTCTTTTTATCCTCCCTTTCCTTTGTCTCCCTTTTTATTTCTCTTCCTCCTTTATCTCACGTTCATATTTGTTGTCTCGTGTCTTTTCTTCTTTCCTGTCCTTTCCATCTCTTCCTTTTCAACTTCCACACTCTTTCCTCTCGGTTTTGCATCTTTCATCTATGTTGTCTTATTTCCAACTTCCTTCCCCCTTCTTATCTTTTATCCTCTTCCTTCTTGACTTCCTCTTCCCCCTATTTTTATATCTCTCCTCGTCGAATCTGTGTATTTCTTTTAATTTTTCTTCTATCTTTCTCTTCACCATCATTTTTGCTTCCACCTCTTCTGTCTGCCAAATTCTTCTCTTCTCTCTTTGTCTTTCTGTTCTTCTCTTTCTTCTTTTTCTTTCAACTTCTCATCTTCTGTGCATTCCTCTGTTATCGTTCTCGTTTTTCTTATTCTTCCCTCCCGTTTCAGTGCTTGCCTTTGCTGTACATATATTTTCATTTGACCTACTCTTTCTCAATCTCCTCTTCCTCCTCAGATAACAAACAAGAAGAACAGGTTGAAGCAGAACAAGATAAACTGGAAAAGATTAACGCAAGGAAATAATTAGGAAAAAAGCTTAAGTTTGAGGAAGGAAATATATATATTTTTTTTTCAAAGAATTGATTGAAAAAGGGGGGAATACAAATAAATTGAGAGAGAGAGAGAGAGAGAGAGAGAGAGAGAGAGAGAGAGAGAGAGAGAGAGAGAGTGTTTTGTCATATTAGATTTTGTGAATGATAAAAGCCTATTTTCTATTCACGAACAACGGTACAAGTTCCTCCTTTAATGTGGAGCCTGTCTTATTCTCAGTTTTCTTTGTATCTCTTTAGGGGTGACTAATGTCTTAATGTCCGGGGTTTATAATAGCTTGTGTTCACTGGTACTTTGGGATATGGTAGTGGTGATTAGCAAAAGTTGGTTGGTGGTGACTGATTGATTAAGAAGGAGTGATTGATTTGATGGAATGGTGCGTGTGTGTGTGTGTGTGTGTGTGTGTGTGTGTGTGTGTGTGAATACCTAAGACGTATGGATATTTCATTTGTACCCCGCACCTTTCCTCTTTCCTCCTCCTCCTCCTTAGCAGTAAAGTCAGGTCCCACATCCCATCCCCCTTCACCCCTGCAGACCATCTCTCTCTCCCTCTCCCTCTCCCTCTCCAGGCTCTTCCTACTCTCCCTCCTCTCACAGTACCGGTTCAATGCCCTACATAATGCCCTCTCACTTCACCACCACACTCTCTCACCTCTCACCTATTCGTTTCTAAGTACCCACACTCCCTCTTTCCCTCTCCCTCTCTCCTTAAAGTCAGCTGGTGTCCAGTAGGTGGAGGAGGAATTGTACCTTCACCACCACCAACACCACCGTCGCCACCACCACCGTTACTCCGCCAAACCCTGTGGCCGCAATCCAGACACAGCGCGTCATACCCTTACCTCCTCCTCCTCCTCCTCCTCCTCTTCCTTCTCGTCTTGTGCTTGTCAGTCCTCCTCCTCATTTTTCTTTCTTTGTGGTTTTCTTAAGTTTCATTACTCCATTTTTTTTTCTCCTTTTCCTCCTTCCTCTTCCTCCTCTTACTCGTCCTCCTTTCCTTTCTATCGTTTATCTCTTTTTTTTTCCTTTCTTTCTGGTTTTCTTGCATTTTTCTTCAGGTTTTAGTGTCAGCTTTCATTTGTATTCCTTTTTTCATTTCTTTTTCCTCCTTCTCTTCGTCCTCTTCATTCGTCAAATAATCGTAGAACTTGTAAGGAACTCAAAATACATTTCTATTTGATAATCATATGCAGACTTCCACCAACTGCTCCTCTACTGTTCTATGATCAACACAAATCTCATATACATTAATGTAGAGGTAAGCGCATTACATCAAAATAACAGAGATTACCCTAAATTATTCAGAGAAAACTCGAACTCTGCAGCAACACAGACTGCTCGAGAACAAATATCACGAAACCACACGCGCGTCACCCCTTGAGATAAAAAGATGTGTTTTAAAGCAAATTGTTCTTCCAAGGCCATATGGATGATTAATCGAGTTTGTATACCTTCCTGAATGTATGTAATTATTGTCAAACTATTGAGAAAACATCTTGGTAGCTCCAACAACTTCCATTGCAGCTTGTTAAAAGGCATAGTATCCCTAGAATAACGTAAACAATCTTGAAAACAACAATTACTACAGCTTAGTGAGTGCAAAGCTATCGCAAGAATCATGAAAAGACGCCTGGAACCTACATCAACTTCCAATAAAGCCTGTAAGAGAAGTTAACAATCAATGGATCACGGAAGAGCCCATAAAAACTCAAGTAAATTACGCTGCAATATAATAAAACTAACCAAGCCCATACCAGAAGCAGGAATGTTCAGAAATGTGTATCCGTGTTAGAACTCTTGGCAATATCTCTTGGATCTGTATAAGAACCACTAACAGCCTCAATTGAACGACATTTCAGAAGTAAAGTGGTACAAATTCGTGCAGTTGGCCACAAGGGGGAGTAGAGAAGAAAGAAAATTATAAGGAAGGAAAGGAGAGTTGAGTAGACAGTCACGAGATGGAAAAGAAAGGTTAAGTGGATGGAAAGAAAGGTGAGAGGAGGAAGGTATAGGAAGAGGTTTAAGAGGAGAGAAAATAGGAAGAGAAAGGTTAAGTGGAGGCACACAAAGAGATGGAGAAAGGAAAGAAAGGTGAAAGAGGAAATGAGGGGGAGAGGTTTAAGAGAGAAAGAAAGGAGAGGAAGGGAGGGGGAGGGGAAGGGAGGCTTAAAATGTAAAAGGAATTCGTGGGAGAGAAAACGTTAGTTATTCATGATGTTATTCAGATTTCTTTCTTTTTTTCTCAAAGAACGTTTCAACCTCTCTCTCTCTCTCTCTCTCTCTCTCTCTCTCTCTCTCTCTCTCTCTCTCTCTCTCTCTCTCTCTCTCTCTCTCTCTCTCTCTCTCTCTCTAACTCTCTCTCTCTAACTCTCTCTCTCTCTCTCTCTCTCTCTCTCTCTCTCTCTCTCTCTCTCTCTCTCTCTCTTGACTAATGATTTAGCGCCGCCGACATGACGCCTATAACGGACCACCACCACCACCATCACCACCTGCACTGATAATACTTCCCTATGGACCAAAATATGTCAAGTAAAAAGGAACACAAAGGAACACTAAGGAAAAACAAGAACGTCAAATAATGAAGAGGAGGGAAAGATGGTGTGGTGATGGTGGTGGTGGTGGTGGTGAGAAAGAAAGGTAAACACAATAAAACAATACGAAAGAAAGAAATTAATGAAAGTACATTGAAAACATAAAAAACGTAAACAAAAGGCCTTCAGAATAAAACAATAATTAAAAAACATCAATTACATAAAAAAAATGTTACTGAAATCGAGAGAGAGAGAGAGAGAGAGAGAGAGAGAGAGAGAGAGAGAGAGAGAGAGAGAGAGAGGTGGTGACAATAATTTTACAATAACGATTCAAACAGTACCGGTTTGAGACGCGAATCTGACCACTTTTTGCCGCCTCCTCCACCTCTTCCTCCTCCTCCACCTCTCGGCCTAGAGTCCTAGTTTCTTTCCAGCATTTTTAACGGGACACTGATGCTAAGTTCCCACGAGCTCCAGAAGGAAGAGGAGGAGGAAGAGGAGGAGGAGGAGGAGGAGGAGGAGGTGAAAGAAGATGAAGAGACTATTTCTTCGACCACAATAAGAGTACTGAAAACAACAGAAAGAGAGAGAGAGAGAGAGAGAGAGAGAGAGAGAGAGAGAGAGAGAGAGAGAGAGAGAGTAGGTGAGGAACAGGTTAATTTAGTTGAGAATTGGGTTATTGGTGGTGGTGGTGGTAGTGGCGGTGGTGGTGGTAATGGTGATGGCGGTGGTGGTGGTAATGGTGATGGCGGTGGTGGAGATGGTGGTGGTGGTGATGGTGGTAGCGTTCTCACTACTCTAATTCCTCTCTCACCACAAATATTCCCACCACTATCATCACCAACATCAGCTCCATCATATCTCCTCCTCCTCCTCCTCTTCTTCTTCTTCTTCTTCCTTCGTGTCAAATATTACCGTCAGTGATGAAAATAATGTAGAAATTTGTTAAAACTTAAGATTGAAGAAAATTTGAACTAAGAGAGAGAGAGAGAGAGAGAGAGAGAGAGAGAGAGAGAGAGAGAGAGAGAGAGAGAGAGAGAGAG
>CM035191.1:19336872-19351982 GCA_020233015.1 Callinectes sapidus
AGAGAGATGGAGAGAAGAGGAAAAAAAGAGAGAGAAGTCAACAAGATAAGAGAGAGAGAGAGAGAGAGAGAGAGAGAGAGAGAGAGAGAGACGAGAGAGAGAGAGAGAGAGAGAGAGAGAGAGAGAGAGAGAGAGAGAGAGAGAGAGAGTAAATTAAAACTTTAGTCCTTGTTTCTTAATGGGAAGAGGAACACATCCTGACAGTTATAACCCATGATAATAATAACAATGATAATTTTTTTAGTATACATACTAGAATGTTAGGCACTTAATCCTTAATTCTTTCTATTTCTCCCTCTCCTCTCATTACCTAATTACACAAGCACTTAAAAGGCTGGTTTAGAGGTAAACAGAGAATCCATCTCAATACCTCCGAATAAATTGATTAATTTAAATGCAGAGAGAGAGAGAGAGAGAGAGAGAGAGAGAGAGAGAGAGAGAGAGAGAGAGAGAGAGAGAGAGAGAGAGAGAGAGAGAGAGAGAGAGATTTCACTCATACACATCATCACCATACTGGTTTTTCCTGACTGGCCTGGGCATATTTGAGGGAGGAGCAGGTGGTGCTGGTGGTGGCACAGGAGGAGTATCTTGAAGACCTTCACCTGCTGAAGAAAATAAAAGACATGTATAAGGAGTCTTGCTGCAAACCAAACTCTTCAGACTTTTTAACTGATCCATGAAGAGTTTGGAAGGGCTGTTTTCTCTTCTTTGTTGGGGGCCAAGCTGGTAAGAATGACTGTGAATGTGATGGATACTTTACTGTTCATAACTATTATTTCTACTGCATTCATGACAGCTACTGCCTTCTGTTTCTTTTATTACTACTAAGAGAACAAGTTTTACCTGGGGAAGGCCTGCGGTATCTTTCAGCCATCCTATTTACATAATCCTCTCGATTTTTGCGTCTCAGTTCTTGGTAAGACGTAGGAGGAGGTGCAGCAGTGGTAGGTTGTTCAGTATAGGGACTCAAAGCTGGAAGGGAAAGGAAAAAGTGATGTCATTGCAAAGGAATGCTGAGAAAGTAATGTTTTTTGTACATGTCCCTCATTAATACAAGATTTTTTCCTTTACATACCAGAATAAAATATGTATTTCAAAGCCAATGATGTACAATCATGCTATAAAAAAAAATACTCTACGGAGATAAACATCATATAAAGATAGGCACATATATTCCACAGCAAACTGTCAGACTTTCTCTTGAAGCAAATGAAAAAGTACACAAATTCCTATAGGCAGATAAATATTCTCAAAAAGAAGCACAAGTTACTTAGCCAAATAAAAATATTTGTCTCTCACATTCAGTCACTCCACGGTGGTAGTCATCCAGGCCTTCATTGTGGTCCCTCAAGTC
Organism: Callinectes sapidus; assembly: GCA_020233015.1. Classification (NCBI taxonomy): domain Eukaryota; kingdom Metazoa; phylum Arthropoda; class Malacostraca; order Decapoda; family Portunidae; genus Callinectes; species Callinectes sapidus. The sequence goes on from CM035191.1 coordinate 19,338,227, forward strand.
TGGACGGTGGTCATCAAATATTGGTTCAGCTCCTGCCCCTGCCTCAGTTTCTGTTGGGGCGAGTGTGAAGCCAGCTTCCATCCCCAACCTGTGCCAATGAAAGTGTTTGTTTCATATCTACATTTAGTAACTTTACATCCATTCATATATCACTGTGGATATAAGTGACCAGCTATGCTGTGCCTCTCTCCATCAAAAGGTGACAGTACTAAGCGTGATGTGTGTATTAGTGTGGTGCTTTGTGTATGTGGGACCATCAACTCACAACAAAAAGCACATAACTTACGTCTCCTGAAAGCCCATCCGTCCCTTCCGCTTCCTGAGGGCTTCTGCAAGGGGACTGTTGGGGAGCTGCATAATCTTTTCTGCACAAGTATTCTGGTAAGACAGCTTGCCTATAAAGTAACCAGCTGCAACAGCACCAATGATCTTCGGGGTGTAACCAAACCTGGCGCTGGCTTTGAGTATACCTACACAGAAAGAAGGAGGTGGTCAAAGGTGATGGTGGTGGTGGATGACTGGATAAGACATAAGAAACATTTGAACTATAAAAGTGAAGTTGGGATATACAAGCTGAGGAAGAGGAGGAAAACAAAGTTACGTACCGTAATGCAGAGGAAGTACAAGGAATAGTAAAGTTATCACTCTACACAAAATCCCTAGTGATGACAATGATGTTAAGGAGGAGAGGAGCAGAGTGGAGGAGGAGGAGGAGTATAAAGCATAGGAACTCTAAATAAAATAAATAAGACAATGTATAACAAGAAAAATTAACGTAACATCAATAACAATCTGTCACCTTTGCGCATGGCCAGGGCAGCGGCGGTGGAGAAAGCAGTAGCTAGCGGAACAGAGCGGAAATAGAAGGATTCACGATTACATTCCCTGAGCACCCTCAATTCCTCTTGTGTAAATACTGGTTTCTGAAATGCAAAGATGGACTTACTATCTCAAAAAAGCTGTCAAAAGAAACACAATATAAAATGAAATAAAAAATCCTGTATAGTTACACATATTACTGAAAACTACACAGTTAGGTTACATTAGGCTACATATTTCCCATTTCCCCCCCAAAATGTGGTGTCTCATCCTTTAAACTTTTCATTAATGCCAAAATTTCCTTTCCATTTGTTTGTGAGATAGAGGGGACATACTTATAATAAAGAATTACCATAAACTGAATGCAAATGTACACAAAGAAATGAAACACATACAAATACAGATATACACCACCAAAAAAACAGAAATGTGACCTATTCGTTATTATTTTACGTTAACACCAGTCTCAAGTCGGCTTTACATATTCTTCCCATCTGTTAGAGCTTTCCATACTGAGTAATTTGACCCTTATATGTAACTGACGCAAATCAATTATAATGGTGCTAGCAATTTTTGGAGATTTACCGAATTTACGACCACATTCCTGGTTTCATAATGCGCATTATCAAATGTCTACTCTTCTCTTTTGGTGTTCCTATACGTGCTGTCCTTCTGACATCAAGCAAAATAAGAGAATTCACAACGCAAAACAACCATAAAGAAAACAACACAGATACATGGAAATGATGAGACACACGTCCTTGCTTTCATAACATCGTCTGTACTTCTCATCTCTTTTGGTGTTAATACAAGTGATATTTTCCTCCCACACTTACGAATTGATCATCTTGTCCACCGTGCCTTCCTTGTCCTCCCTGCAAAGCCATTGTCCTGCTGCGAAGGGAGAAGACATACACTGGCAGCGAGAAGACAACCAACCTACTCCGAGAGCCAGCTGCAGGGAGAGAGTGCCGGATATCATCGTCATCGTCAGCATCAAAACAAGATTCTTTGCTCAATATGCAGTTTCACCAACCAACGAATCTCTGATGTAACTGGTGTTTCTCCTGGTGAGAAATGTAGTGAATTGATTTATGGTTTACATTATTTCCCCCGCAAATGTGTATCTTTGAGTAATGACAGTTCTTTTAACCTCTAATTTACGCCAACCTCTTATTCCCAACAATCTCGGGAAATCTGTGGGAAATCTGTTGGGTGGAGTAGCATTAAATCGAGTAATGTGCTTGCCCTCAAAAAGTTCAGAAATCAACAAAAATTTAAATTGCTTTGCTTTGCTTTGTTGAAAATGCTTTGGTGATGGCGGCGGCGGCGTAAATATTACTTTCTCTGAGCGCGTTTGGTTCCATACGACTTGAACTACGAAGAGCTTACCTGTGAGGTGGGAGGGCCGCTCTCCCTCTCTCCACACTGCTCTCTCTCTCTCTCTCTCTCTCTCTCTCTCTCTCTCTCTCTCTCTCTCTCTCTCTCTCTCTCTCTCTCTCTCTCTCAATATCAGCCATTTAAACCCCTCTCTTAGCTCTGGTCCAATGACTGTGTGCAAATATGTGTAGCTTTTATTGGAGGATTCTTTCCAAAGTCAGTTAAATATACATTCTGCCAATTTATATCTGATTGATGCACATATACACAGGAAGATGGACGACATAAATGATGATACGTACACTATCCGTTACTCGGTACATATAAAGAAGAGAAGGAAAATACAATTTTTCGGCTATAGAGCATTTGAAACACCAAGGCAGCAACACTTACCTCCTTCCTTCCTTTGACAAGGTAGTGAGGTGACCTGTCATTAATGACTCACAGGGTAGGAGTCGATGAGTTCAGCATGACAACTCTGACACACACGACGCATTCTTCACACCATGACAGACCATTCGTGTAGTTTGAACTCACATGAATCTCATTATAAAATACACACTTCCAAATATAGTGTATGACTAATTAGTCGCTTAAATAAATATCCCAATTATAATACAATATGGTGATTATTCACATAAAAGACTACATGTTAATAGTGAGACCTCACTTGTCAGTGTCTTCGTAGGTACGGCAGTTGACATACAGACAATTACACAGTAGGAAAGGCCATGAACGGTGTTTTGTGTTGCTTTTGTTCTGCAGAGACGGCGGTGGATGTCCCGAGGAGGAGGACGTGTACGAGGAGGTAGTGGAGGTTGATCCAAGAGATGCTTCATTCAACCCATCGGTCTTGGTGCCATCTAAGCTGCAACTCTTGGGTGGCCTCCCCGGAGGAGAATGATGGTTTCTACGTCTGCGAGGAGGCTTTGGAGGGCCGAAGATGGCTGCTATCTCCCCTTTCCTGGCCGACGAGGTGGGGCTTAGCTCTGTTGTGCATACCTGTGAGATGAAGAGCATTCGTGTATCTACCGTTAACGCAGTTGTAGTCAAGACTGCTGGATATGATACAAACTGAAAATTCTATATTGCACAGATGAGGGAAAGACCGACCTTGGCGATTTACAAACACGGTAAAAATTTAATCATCGTCTCGTTCGAAAAGATTGTCCCCTAAGCTTCCCAGATAACGTAGGCCTTCATAGGTTAATCGTTTCTTATCTACTCTTCTGCTCATAAAAATCTTTACTAACATGGCAGCTGATGACAGCTGGTGAGTTATAGTAAGTTTGGTATTTTAAAGTAAAAGCGAAGAAATACGTCGTAGTACATGAACAAATAATTACGTAGGAACAACTTGTAAATATTTTCGATCTAGCCGGCCTAGCCTTAAACAGTACCTACTGCTGCAGGCGGCAGACCCCTCTCGCTCAGTGGGTCTTGTTTGTATATGCTATGCAACTCTAGTAACACCAAACTTTTAAAATGTTGCAGGAAGATCTCGTTCACCTTCCACCACTCTCATGGCTTCTTGACTTAGGATTTACAATGGATTTGGCTTCGGTCGGAGAGAGAGAGAGAGAGAGAGAGAGAGAGAGAGAGAGAGAGAGAGAGAGAGAGAGAGAGAGAGAGAGAGAGAGCGCAGATCCCAACTGTTATTGTAGGGCAAAAAGGCTGGGCAGGGCAGCAGGGTGGTGTGGCGAGATGGAGACACAGTAAGGCCGGGCAGACAACTTACGTTAACAGGGAGGGTGTCAGAGAAGGATGCAAGAGGATTTGCCCGAGACTGAAGTCTGTAGGGAGAGAAGAACAGGCATCATGCTACTGCCCTGAAAACCACTCATGGTATGAACATGTGCTGCTGAGTTAGGCGTGTTTTTGCCACTAAGTAAAGCTAATACGCCTACAAGTTACGTACAAAATGCAGCATATCAGCTTACAATGGGAGGGAAGTAGTTGTAGAAAAGACAATGCCTGATGGTGCCACACTGCTGATGTTCAATATATTAAGGGCATCATTTACTCGGTATTAAGACGTTAGCTTGCAAAATTAGCCATGCACACCTAGTCACCTAGTTTAGCATCTTAACAATCTCAAGTTGTTACCTGGGCAAGGCAAAGGATGAGGTCAGGTCGCCAGCCTCAATACTCACCGCGCCATTTACCCCACGCTTCATGGGTTGATCCTTCACCACCTCGGGAATCTCGTATCTTTCCTCAGTCTCTGGTGCCTTCACAACCTCAACGCTTCTCTTCGAAACTACCGTAATGGGATGCTTGGGGGCTTCCGGTACTTCATAGCGTTCCTCTTCTGTAGGCTGAGCGGATGTTTTTCCGTTGGCTTGTTCCTGATGTTGTTGTTTTTCTTGTTGGTGTTGCTGCTGCTGCGTCTTTAACGGTATCTGAATCGGCGGACGAGGAGGAGGAGCCCGGGATGTGTCGGGAATTTCATATCTCTCCTCTGACGTCGAGCTTACCGTTCCTGTAACTGGAGTATGACTGGTGTGGGAAGACTTTGGTGAACGTGGTGGATGTTGTACATTTCCCTGCTGGATGGCCTTGGGAGGGATGATAGGCGACCTTGGTGGCAAGTTAGGAGCCTCTCCATTCGCGATCTCCAGCTGGAAAGGCTTAGGTGGAACTGGTGGAGCTTCATCCTCGGCCTTCGTAACAGTGACTGCCTTTTCGTGTTGTTGTTCTTTTTCCGTCGTGACTGCTGGCTTGTGGCGAGAAGGAGGAAGAGGAGTGTGCTTTGGAGACGGACGGGGAGTTGCAGGAGGGGAAGCTTGAGGGGTTTCAGGTGGAGAAGTGTGAGGAGTCTCTGGTGGTGAAACGTGAGGAGTCTCTGGAGGAGAGGCTCCAGGAGTTTCCGGTGGGGAGGTGTGAGGAGTTTCAGGGGGAGATTCCGGTGGTGGACAGGGTGGCGGCGGAGGGAGACCGAGAGGAGGAAGATCCTCATCATTCACACGTGCCAGAGATGACTGTCGAGGCAACGTGTGACTGAATTTTACCATTGCCGCCGGGGAACCACCACCAGCGATGTCTTGGAGATGAGAGTCCGATGACTGCCTTTGTTCTTTAGCTTCTTTGATCTCATTAGCATCCATGTACGGGATTTCGTCAAAGAGGGAGAGAGGAGCCTTGGGTGGAGGGATGGGGGGTGGAGATTCTTCTGTGGAGGGACTACTGATTGGAATCTTAGGCAAAGGTGGTAGTGGAGGCGGCGGAACTTTAGGATGAGGGGGCGGTGCTCGAGTCGCTCGGCTTTGCTTTGGAGTTGCGGGAGCTGCAGCCTCCACTGGGCGATCCGCAGAATCCTCCGGCAGAAGTGGAGCTGTTGACTTGCTCTCCGCTGCTATTGTCTTTGCATCTTTGTTCAGTTGAGTTTTTGTTTCGGATTCTAGATCCATCTTGGTCTCAGAGTCTGTCTTTGTGGAATTTGAAATTGTCAATAAAGATGAATCGATGTTGCTTTGATCAGGACTACTTTGTGATATTTGTTTACAAGCCTGATCAGCTCCATCACTCCTTTCAGTTGCTTGGGGCGAGCTGTCTGCCTCTAAATTATCACCACCATGCTGTAGATGTGCTGAATCTTCTGGGCGGCTCGCGGTGCTTGTGTCTTGTGCCTGAGTGGTGGGTGGAGGGTGCGGGGCTCTACGTTTCCGTACTGGAGGTTCATGATGTTCAGAAGTGCTTCCTGGAGCTGGAGTTTCCTCGGGAGCCGCTGGAGAGGGTTGATTTGATTTCAATTCCTTATATTCGTCACTTTTCTTTAGTACTTCAACATCCTCATAAAATGGATTCTTTCCGATGTAGCCTTTAACTTTTACCTTCTTTTCCAGGAATGGGTTGCCCTTATCTTCACTATTATCTAATACATCTTCCTCATCCGCATCTTTGTTGATGTTAGTTCCCTTCACACCGTCTTCTGCACCATCAAGCTCCTCATAGAAAGGATTCAATGACCTTCTATATTCAACCTTCTTCGTGATGTTGGGCTCTGTGGATTCTTGTTTCTTGTCTTTTGCTTCAATGTCTTGTTCTTTTGGTGTCTCTTGGTTTTCCTTCCAATTTGGCGGCAAGAATTCAGGTGGCATGGGAGCTCGACGCTTTTTCCTTCTGGCACCCGTCGATCCGCCGCGCAGGGAAGCCGGAGTGGAGGCTGATGAGCGGTCCACGTGCGGGTAAGCGAGGCTCAGCTGTGATTCATCTTCACCTCCAGAGTTGATTTTCTTCTTTGGTGGAAGTGGCGGCGGAACTGTCTCTGTTGGCACACTGGACGCCCTGAGAGACTGAACCTGAGCGCGTATCACATCGATTTCTTCATACACATGTTCCTCAGGGTTGTCATTGGTGGTGTTATTAGTGGTGGTTGGCTTACTAACAGGACTGGCTGTATCTGGCTTACGGGATGATGATGTCTCGGCTGGAGTAGTAACAGGAGTGACGGTCTCGTTGCCTGACGATGCTTCTGATGTTCTCGTGGTGGAATGCGTGGCTTGCGTGCCGGGTGCTGTGGCTTCATCAGGAATTATGGGCACTGGGTCTACTGTGGTGGGAGGCACTAAAGTCTCAGGTGAAGTCTTTGCGTCAGTGTCTGTGGATAGTGGTGCGATGGCTTCTGTTTTACGTTCCTCTTTCTCCGCTGAAGCAGTGTCTTTCTCTACTGCTACCATTTTATTGTCTTCCTCCCTTAAAGTAACGTCTTCCTCTGATGTAGATTTATTTCTGGATAATTTTGATTGGGCAGTCAGAATGGTACACGTCTTCAAAGTTTCTGTGTCGTCGTCGGTGACAGAAGATGCTTCACTCTGAGGCCTGGCAGCGATGACGGCTTCAGACTGGGCTGAAACGAAGCTACCTTCCGACGAGGGAGGCCGCTGAGATAGATCTGGTATGACTCCTGCATTCAGTGATTCAGGGAAGAATAAGCTGGACACGTTGGTCGGGTATTGGTGAGTGCCGGTGAGGAAGAGGCGGAACTCCTCTGCCAGCACCAGCATGTCGAGGGTGAGGCGAGCCACTACCGATGCTTCTGGACTGCAGCGCTGCCTGTACCTCAATTCCAAGCCACTTTTACGCTCCTGATATCCCAGGATGTGTAATATCTCTGCAGCTCCCTGACATAATACACGCAAAGCACAAAATTACCAGACAATCTAGTTAGGATTCAATCATAATCACGTATCCACATACTTATTAAGAGCAAATAGCATGGAGAACACATGTAACATACATATACTACATAGATGCAACTTGTACTTTGTTACTTGAAGTTGTTACCTTACTACCTTATTAGTTTTATTTGTAGTGCATGTATGACAGGGAACGATATGACACGTTCTGGCTGTGTGCATGTCATGTGCAATCAGTTCTTGGAATAAAGTTGAAACCTCTTCATTGTAAGAAGTCTCGTGAAATAATCACACGATGAGGGAAAAAAATCAACAATAATGAAAAAAGCCACAAACCAACCTTGAGGGATGCCCAGGCCTGTCCGGCGTCCAGCTTAATGCAGCGCCACCCAGGCTGGCGCGACGCCTCAGGCTGCAACAGAACCTCGCCGTATTGTGCCAGTTGAATCAGCGCCACTCGCAGCACGGCGGGTCCCACGCTGCTGTTGGCTGCACACATGCGCGGGGCGTGCAGCAGCGACAGCTTGAGGTCCATGGTGAGCGGGTGGTGCACCATCAGGTGGAAGGTGGTCCAGTCCTGGCGGTCCAAACCTCGCCCACGACACAGGGACACTACCAGACTCGCCCGCCACAGACTGTGAGTGGAGGGGAGTAACAGATACTCTTTCATAAAACACACACACACACACACACACACACACACACACGCACACACACACACACACACACACACACACACACACACACACACACACACATTAGTGTTGTCATTATCACGTGTTGTTGGTGTAGTAAGGTCCTTACCTCACTTCAGCACGCCAGGCATTGCGGTGTTCATCTTGACCAGTGGTGTTGAGCGTAGGTGCTTCCTCGGGTCGCTGGAGCACCCACACGTGGTGTTCTTCAGGCCCGGCGCTTCCCGGCGAGTCTTCATTCTGTGTACACAACACTTACAAGTAATGTCTCCAAAAAACAACAAAATCGTAAAATGTGAACGGTGTATATAAAAAAATACGAATGGGAACACAACATCGCTATTTTTGGCATTGCAGGAACTTACCTCGTCAGCTGAATCAGTGGTGGGCATCGGAATGTCGGTGGAGTCGGTGTCGAGAGTGTGGGAGTCGTCTGCGGTTCGTACAGAGAAAAATGTGGTGGCGCTGCTGGCCTGGGAAAGCCGCCCGCTGGCTCCACTGACTCCCTCAAAGCCAGTGGTTGCAGGTGTGACTGTGGCGGAGGCGTCTGTTGATTTGAAGGACGGCGGCCCGATTGACTCCAAAGCTGGTGGACTCTTAATTTCTGCTGCTTCTTTTGGTATTCCAGTCTCTGTTGTTTCTGTTGTCTTGTGGCTTTCTTCTTTAATGCCTTCTGCCTGATGAGAGTAAGGTGACGAAGAAGGCTGGCACGCAGGAGGCGGAGGAGATTTAGGTAAAGGATTTGCATTAGTGTCAGAAGTTTGTGCCGTTTCTGTAGAAGTTGATAACTTAACTGAGACTTCTTTGGAATCTTCGGCTTTTAAAGTAAGTTCCTGTGGTTTTACTGATCCTGTTTCTGTAGAAGATGTTACAACATGAGATGTGGAGGTGGTGGATGTTTGTGCACCTGGGGAGGGACATGTTTTGGTAGGAGTAAGCGTCGTCTCTCTGGTCTCTGTGGGTGTGGTAAACTGTGATGATGATATGGCTGTTGCTTTCGAACGAAGGGAGACGTCAGGTGCCGATACAACTCTAGCCATCTCCAGAGATGGAAGGGAGCAAACCGACTCTGATGTGGCTCTTGGGCGTCCATATTTTTCACGTTTCATAATTTCCTCTTCCTTAGCTCTCCTGGCAAGGCTACTTATGTCAGAAAATGGTAGTGGCGTAACGTTGGCCTCAGTGGGCGTCGCTGCACCACTGGAGTGATAAATGTCTACAGACGGTGACGGGGCAAAGCTGTGAACGGGAGAGGATTCAGCGGCGATTTCAGTTCTAAAAGCATCAACTGACCTTTCTAGCTTCCTGAAAGCGTAAGTGAGTTCTGGACTTAACCTTGAAGAGTCGTCAAATGTCGCTTCAGAGATCATGCTTTGTTGTTCACTAATATCATCAACTTCCTTTAGTCCAGTCATGGAGGATTGTTCACTTATGTCAGATGCTTTATTTTTTCTTCGTTTTCTTACTGGAGGAATTTTTCTATAAACCTCATTCTGATCACTCCTCAGGGCACTGTTCTCATCGGCCTTCACAGCCACATCGCTTCCAGCTCTCAGTGCACGTTGCATCTCCAACATCCACTCTTGAGTTTTGCCAACGTGATCTGATTTACAATCCAGCGACGAAGACGCCCGACTTTTGGTGCGTGGCGGAGGTGTCGGGCCTAACAGTGCCCGCTCCAGTGAAGTTTCTCTCTTACGCCCACGAACTGAAACACTGTCTGAAGGTGCTATGCTGTGGCTTTCGGTGATATGCGAAGCAGCAGCCGGAGAAGAAGCGCGATGTAGTGCTGAGGGCAGCGAGTCCCCGGAGAGGTGTGAGATGCGAGACTCGAGACGCTGTGAGTTTAAAGCAGAGTCTTGATGGGAAGATACTCCTTCGCCGTCCTCATTGCCGCTCCAGGTGGAAATAGAGCCAGTAGGTGCACCGGATGGCCACATGCATCCCCCAAAGTAGTAAGGGTACGGGTAAGGATAGGGCATGTAAGGTACATAGGGATACCAAGGGTAGGGACCCATAGGCCCCATGGCTGCCATGGGTATATCTTGTTTTTTCCGATGTTTTCTTGGCGGTGGACGTCGCTCATTCCTGGAGATGGCGCCTACAGGGACCACGCTCATGGCTTCCGGCCCCGTGAGAGAGACAGCACCACTCTCGGGCTGGCGTCGCTGCACCTTGACTCTTTGAATCTCCACTCGCCCATCATCGTCTTTGTAGATTCTCCTGAGGGTGTCAACAGTATACTCATCGGAGGCCGGAGCCACGGTGGCAGTAGCGCTGGTAGTGGACGGGGTCTGCTGGCCGGACCAGGGCGGGGTGGGCGTCGGGTAGCCCATGGGAGGATGCCACGAGGGGCTCCATTGACCGGGGACTCCTGAGGAGGGGTGTGGCACAAACCATGTATGAGAGTTTCCTTGGTATCCAACCACAGGATAAAACTGTGGTGGGATAGACTGGGTGGCCACATTGCTGCTGCTACCTCCATCGCGCCGGCACGTTCCTGCCGTTCCCCCCTCCCTCGACATCTGCCAAGGAAATGCAAGCTTCAGGGAGTCACTGTATCTAAGGAAAAATTTCTAACTGTTGTCATTAACAACAATTGTGACTAAAAATCCTATCTATACCTTCTTTCATTCCCACCACTGAGAGATGTGACACGGTGGCAGTCAGAAAGATCTAATTTTGTGAGTTACATAAACAGACTATGATGTGAGCTTCTGAGTGGTGAATATAATACTTCACGTAAAATTCTGACAAATTTTTCTCCGAATTCAGTGGCGTGCACACTCTGCCACCACCAAGATGCACTAGCCCACTTCATAACTATCTGGCTACCATCAACCTATCCCTGCATGACACTTACCGCTCTAAGGTGAAAGGTGTTGACCAGCCTTCAATGGTGCCGCGAGTGTGCTTCGGCTTATGTGCAAGAGTGAGCGTGTCTTGCAGGAGCCCCGTACCCCATGTTGCTGTCCCCGCCCACCCCCGACACTTAGGAACACCTGCCTTGTGCCTTCAAGTGCGCGCACTACACAGTCACCAAGCCTGAAAGAAAACTCAGAATTATGGACAGTGAAATATAATCCCCCCCCCCCTCCACATACACACACAGATACTACTTTTGCGATTCCCATCAGTGGTTACAAGCGTCTCACTTAAAGCTATTTTTAATCATACGAGTATTGTCAAACTTCCCCATCACAAAGCCAACAGATAGAATAATTTGTATGTTATATTATCAGACACAGAAAGTCAGTGAGGTGTTGGGATTCATCATTATTGTTTCTTAAGGAATCGTGCATCATTTTTACGTAATCAGTGTAGCTATCATCTTTCAATCCAACACAAACAGAGAGAAATTAATAGCTGCCTTTCAGCACAACAGCTTGTGGGGCAGTGCAGTGGTGTTTACCTTCCCAGCGATGCTTGCCAGATCTGCTCTCCCACTAACTCTCCCCAACCTTGTAAGTGTGCCCTTACCAAACCCTCTGTCCCCTTGCCAACACCTGCCGTCCCCCACATCCATTCACCTGACCTTAGAATCGCCCGTATGCAGTGACAGAACTGTCAAGATAAACGGAATACTTGTTGAATCTCAGTGACCATTAGGGTTCGCTGGTAAACGAGGCGTACATCCCGAGTGTCCTTTGAGTCCCAGTTATCGGCTACCCCTCTCTCTCTTTAGGTAAATGGTTCACATTCAAAATGTGAAATTTTGAATCGCCAGGATGGAAGATATCCTTCTTAAAAATCAGCAACCTCACCCGGGTTCAGCTTCATCAACAATTTATGAGACTTTTATTTTGAGTTAATTCGCTGTTACTTAATCCGCACTATGTATGTATAACCTTGAGTCACTTCACGTTTACTTCATCAACAGACGGTCACAAAGCTCACGATAGTAAGCATCGCATGATGTTGCAAGAAGCACGCACTCGTTTACTAAACATCATGCCATAATAGCGTAGCAAATGAAGAACAAGCATGATTAAGAGGTGCAAGCCAGACAAACCCTCTCACCCATCCACCCACCTACACAAATTCACACCCACACACACACCCACACTCGACACCGCCACTCCACCACCTACAAGACACTGTTCTGGGTGGTAGTGGTGGTGGTGGTGGTGGAGGAGCTACCCAGATCACAGTGCGCCAAGCCTTCCTTCTTTCCCTCCTCTATCTGCTCCTCCTCCTCCTCCTCCTCCTCCCGGCGTGACAGGCGCCGTCTGTCGTTCTCAGTCTTCTATTGCTCACCATTGGTTTAACCATTTGCTTGGCGCTACATCGTTTTCGTTCACTGGCACTTATTCCTTATCGGCTATGGTGGTGTCAGCTGCAGTACCACCAAAATAATGATGATGATGATGATGGTGATGATAATAATAAAAAAATGAATAAATAAATAAATTAATTAATAATAATAATAATAATAATAATAATAATAATAATAATAATAATAATAATAATAATAAAATATTGATAATGTAAAAATGTAGCATAAGCGGAAGAAGCAATAACAGTTGTGTTGTGCGCAAAGTCGTACATCGCAAGAGCAGCTGAAGGAGCTACATCTATTAATAGCAGTGAGACACGTTTAGTATGTGCCCAGATACGGCGTCTGACTGATGGAAATTCTGGGAAGTTTGAAAACACTTCTTTACCTTCAATGGATATGTTTAAGTAAAGAAATTAGAACACTATTGTGGTGATGATGCTGCGCTGGTTACTGAAAAACTGGAGACGCACGTAACTTGTGTGTGTGTGTGTGTGTGTGTGTGTGTGTGTTTACCAGTATTTCAAGTGACGAACATAAAAGTATAAGATGTACTGTGGTTGAGAAATATCGATAGATTTGGAACCCGTTCCCGTGTATGCTAACAGTACAGCCGAAGAAGCATTGAGGCAAAAGCTGCATACGGCGGTGCAGATTATGGTGGAGGACATTGTGTTATTTACCACAACGGTCGTAATACCTGGTAATTCTCTTTGGAAAGTAGCAGACACACATGACACTTATCCTAGTGATGTAACCAGCGGTCAGGCAGTAGGGGCATCACTTGCTGGGTTAGTGCAGAGGTGCAATTGGGTTCTGGCACGAACTCTGCTGCATTCACTCTCATTTATTTTCGGCAACCTGTTCACAGTTGTTGTTAACACCTCAGGTGTTACGACCATAAGGAAACACACAGTGATTACGTATTTGATAGGAGGATGCATCAGCTTCCTGCGGTGGAGCTCGAGATTGGCACGCACCTGTAAATAGTGTGAGTGGAACAGACCTGGCGTGGCAGCTGCGGCGGGGCACTAGGCAAGGCACTAAAATACAACCGGCGAGAAAAGCCACTAAGGTGTTGCCCTCTGTCGGGACCCTCTTCACCTTCCGCAGCCACCCAGTAGGCCGAGCCAAATGGTAGTCCCGGGTGCCAGCAGATGTGGGAGGTAGTGGCGGGAGATTGGCAAGTTTGTACAGGTTAATTCCCTTCCTGCCCTAACCCGCCCGTCCCAATGATGTTTTCTGTGACGTCGCGTCGCGGTGCAACAGCCTTCCATGATTAATGACTTTTGACTACAGGCCAAGGATGAACAGACATGTCTGCTGCTTCATTTGAGAAGTGTGGGTGGCAAGTGGTATTAGCAATAATTATGTCAGATTACCTGCATTGTTACGTGCGATGCATAAGAACAATAGTATATGCAGCTTTTATATATATATATATATAT
>CM035191.1:19441387-19463223 GCA_020233015.1 Callinectes sapidus
GGCGGAGCAGGACGTTAAGTTTAGCGTGTGCATTTTCCGTAAAACTCCAAAAGTTGCTATTTGAGGATTCTATAAAAGGCTGGAATTTTTTTTTACAATATCGTCATGTGCTTACTATTTTTTTCTTTACATATTTTGGTGGCATTTTTGTTTCCGAAGATTGTGACGGGTGGTGATAATGATTTTAACTTCACTTTTCACCATTAATTTCCGATGCCTCTCTTCATCAAAGTAGCCGATAACATTTGAATTCGTTGGTGATGGTGATACTGGTGATGGTGACGAGAACAGACAACTAACTCTCTTTCTTCACCCCCCAAAACTACATACCTACCTATACATACATTCTTCATCTAAAAACACATATAAAAAAAGAAAAAAAACCTTCAATTTTCTATAACTTTTTAGGGACGATCACTCAATATTTTTCCTTTTACCATCGTTTATTTAACCCATGAACGGAATAGCTTAAATTTTCCATTAAAAAAAAAAAAGAATACTAATAATTTTTCAAGTAAGTCATGAAGCCACATCGTGATCAGCACCTTATTTAGACTGCACCTTCAAAATAGCTAATTGGAGAGCCACCACCAGCCGTTGGAGCTTTCCTCTGGGAGCAACATTCTAAAAATAATCGAACTAATTATCTCCCTGATTTTAACCTTCCACTGGAAAAAATAAAGTCACAACGATGATTACCGTATAATTTGCTTTTAACCATTTACCGAATATTGCGCTACACTGTGCTATGATTACCGAATTTTCTCGTTTGGGCTACACAGGAAGAATAAAACTAGCAGACGTGACAAAAACAGCGATAAAACTCGAAAAATGAGGCGATGAGAGACGGTACTTGATAAAAAAGTGATAAAGAAAAGAAATGAAGCGATAAAAGACGGTACCTGACAAAACAGCAATAAAAACTCCCAAATGAGGCGATAGGAGATGGTACTTGACAAAAAAGCAATAAAAGAGACTTGAGGAATGAGGTGACAGACGATGTTACGTGACAAAGACAATGATAAAGACCTGGAAAAAAGTGAGGCAACATGAGACGCTACGTAATAAAGACAGCGATACAAATCTAAAGAACAAGCTAACAGGAGACGGTGCGGGATAAGAAGCCAGTACGAGAAAGACAGTCATAAAAACCTGGAGAACATGTAACAAGAAGTCCAGTATGTGAGAAGACCTGAATAACTAGCAAACAAATGGAAGTACAAGAGAAAAAAGATGATAGAGACTAAAAAGTGTGTTAAGAAAAGTAGTTTGGCATAAGTATAAGGATAAGGACATTTCTTTCTACCAAACAAAAATGACACGACACACATTTTCATAGTACGCCGTTCCAGAGCGCCTCACTTTCAGCGCGTGATCTCTTGTTACATAAGTGTGGCCCAGCACCCTTCACTCCATTAGACAGGAGTAATTTGATATACAACTCAGTATCGTTGATTAAAAAATAAGGTTACGTTTCAGGTGCAAGCCGAGTCTATTGCGTATTATTACCTAACCAGTATTCAGAAATGATTTGCTCACTTGCTATCAATATTTTCAAAGACCACTTAAAAGGTTAATTAGGTTTTCAAGCGTGAGTGTCATTAATGAAAAGGAAACAAATGAATCTGTCCCTAAAGGCGTAAAAACAACCTCCAAAAATTGATAAAAATGAGAAAAACATTAATCTGTCAATACAAACGTACAAATCAACCTTTAAGAAATATTGATAATAAGAAAAAGGGGTTAAATATTATGGGGCCACCGCGGTACAGTGGAACCGGTTGTGCTTTGCGGACCTTGGGATCCTCGAGCGCACGGGTTCGAATTCTGGCCACGGTCTGAGCGGAGACTGGGCATCCACCCGCGGTAACGGTTCCCAAATGGGTGGTCTCCTTTAGCCTATACATTCCCGTAAAAACCTCACATTGTTTAAATCGAAAAAAAATCTTAATAACTAGTGTAATTTCATCTAGAAGTCAAAGTGCGGGCATAAGTGTTTCAGAATTGCCCTAGACAAGCAGGTGTCCTTTATTAGTCTGGCCAGCACGGTGCCTCAAGTGCAATATCACTCCACCACCACACACAGGCCAACGCTTCCTGCTAGAGGCGTGTCCACAATCTACATATTGGGTGGCACCACTCAATCAACACACCACGTCTGTCCACCACCACCTCACCTTGTCTCGCTCGAAAGTCATACCAAAATAAGTTTTCCTGACGTTGAAATCAATAATGTCATGACTCAGATGCCTGGTCTTCCTGGCTCTTTAACTAGTAAGGTGAATATTATAATACCTGGTACTTAACCCCTTCAGTACTGGGACACATTTTTACCAAGAGTTTTGGTTGTGATTAGATGGCTTTATTGACATCAGGAAGGGTTTATGGAGGTCAGAGTATGTACTGTCATAATTCCCACATGAGATTCTCAAGCTATACAGAATGAATAATAAGCTAGTTTTATAAATAGTACCCCAGTGAACATTAAATAAGAGGTAGGTTAGGTTAGGTTAGGTTTTCCACTGAGCCAATGTGAACCTGATGTGAAAACCATGCTAGTTCTATAAATAGTATCTCAGTGAACCTTCAATAAAAAGTAGCTGGCTGAATAACGAGGTGCAGCACGGAGGGCCAATAAGGCATCATTAAATTTTATAGCCGGGGGTACAACAATCACCGTCTCATAAAATTATTTAGTCACAGCAGGAACAGAGATACTGTATACAGACCTCAATTCCCAAACGCTTCACTACTTCCACTTACCTAATCTAATATTGAGTTTTAAGGGTTTTGTATTAATATTTGTGATTCTAGAGATGATATAGTTTCATCAACGAAAGAGAACGAGAACAACTCAAATTATCAGTATATAAAATAAGTGCTGATGAGAAGATTATATTAGACTGTACATTGACCACAGTTTCATTTAGATTGAAGTCTCAACAAAATCTAAGACATACGGGCTAATGCATTACCGTACGATGTTCAAACTACCAAACAAACAACTATAAAGCGCATAACTTCATTTCAGTGGCTAGTCGTTAGGGAGCTTTGAAAGACAATTAGGCAAGTTATGGTAAAAGATGACAGATTAAACTACACAGGAATGTTGTGTTTTCCATCCACGCATCGTGTTTCTCTCCCTTTTATATGAACTACGAGTAACAACCGGACACAACTTGCATTGAGATCACACCATTCATGTATTTCCTCACACTACACAGGTACGGTATGTGTCCAATTTCAGTATCGTGTTTCTCTTGCCTCTATATCAACTACAAGCAACAACCAGGCACTACCTCCATCAACGCCGCACCATTCACGTATTTCCTCACACCACACATCACGGAATTCACTCTTTCTTTAATTCTACTTCATCCAACACGTGTTTCTTTGTGCTCCACCTCCACACTACAATTACCTCACATATTGACGAGTACAGCAATAGCAACTCTCTTACGTACAGTTACTCACGCTATGAATCACACAATACAAAACAACGACCAGCAAGTAATTTATTTTTCTTACACTCATGGCTCAAGAGATTTCGTTTTCCTTCTTTCGTGTGTGTTTCCCAGTCTCCACATTGACAGAAGAACATAAGAAAATGTGGGAAGTTGCAAGAGGCCGTTAGACCTATTCGTGGCAGTTCCTATGTGAACACCTCTGCCTATTTCCAACTATCATCCTCATCCATAAACTTGTCCAATCTTCTTTTTTAAAACTCCCCAATGTCTGAGCACTAACAACGTGATTACTGAGTCTGTTCCACAATTTGAAAAGCAGTTCCTTCCTATTATCCTCCTAATTTGACCAGAGTAAGTAGTGGCATGTCAGGTACTTCAATGCACTTCGGGTTCGTGAAAGGAATATAAGTTTTACAAGTGTCAGAACGTTAACTATTTTTTGATCAAGATATTTTTTTTCATATTTTTCTCTTGTTGAGTATACGCTTTTTGCTTGTCTGTGAATGTGTCCAGTGGTATTTGTAAATGAAGGTGGGAAGGTTGGGAAAATGTGTGGTTAGTTGAATGATGTTAATTTGATCAGCCATCCTTTAGCTGTTATGTTTTGTATGTTCTGCAATGGTCTCTCTCTCTCTCTCTCTCTCTCTCTCTCTCTCTCTCTCTCTCTCTCTCTCTCTCTCTCTCTCTCTCTCTCTCTCTCTCTCTCTCTCTCTCTCTCTCTCAACAAGTGTTCGTGTGAATCTGATTCACACACACACACACACACACACACACACACATCGATATCCCCTCACTTCCCTCTTAATAACAGCAATGACACTCACCAACACACTCACGCCTCTTCCCATGTCCTGACTGCGCACACTCCTGCACACCCACGCCAGCTCAGCCCATGCCACCCTCGCTCCCCCAAGTCGTTGCTGGCCTGATCTGGAGTCCCCCTAAAGCTTGCTGAATATATTATGAACATGTACCTATGAATGAGTCAATCGATTGTGCTTCGCCTTGCCTTTCCTCGTCGTCCTCTTTCTCCTCCTCCTCCACCTTCTCACTCAGCAGTTCCTTGTCCCTAAGATCGATGGAAGCATTTTGATATTTCTCGCTCCTCCGCCCACCAGCAAGTGACAGTCCTTCTATGCCTCCCTTCGTCAGTAGTGTATACAAAGGTTCTCCCGTGGCAGTGCTGAGGGTAGGACGTAGAGCAGGGTCTGGAGTGTTCCACAAGTCCCTGCTCCTCCTCCTGATGAACACACATTTCATCTCCCTCCGAACAAACACGAGGCGAATGTTCTGCATCATAACCCTGATTTAACGTTCGTGGAAATTAAAGCGTGCGCCATGCAGCAACATGCATCATAAATTCACCCGAATATATGCATGTCATTTATTTTTTTTCTTCAGATACTCAATAAACTTTAATGAAATCTGAGATGTTCCGCGCCAAGAAATTTACTCGCAGTTTATACATTCCGTAATATACGACACACGAGTGCTGTATATTCTCATCCATTATAGTAGACATAGAGGCAAATTCAAAACAGTGCCATGGGTAACAATGCAATGCCTACAAATAACACATCGGGACATGAATGATGTGCTGCTGGTCATGTTACAAGCCTGCAAATTACACGAGTCTATCCATCAACTACTTTTTTTTTATATTATTATAGTGCCTGTCCCCAGCGTGGCCTGTCCGTTCGATATATCACCTCTTGTACTGCTTGTTTCATTCAGTTCCTGGCTACATGCCATATACAACTACAGCTTGTTTGTCTGCGGTATAATCTAATATCGCTTGAATAACCTTGCTATATTACACCATATACTGCCCACGTCCCCCCTTGGCAGCCTTACATCACATCCTGTACAGTTCCGTCTCAAGTCCTGACAGTATATTACACTTCCCTTTTATCACTGTCTCCTCTCCACTGCATATTACATTACATAATATTACCGTACCGTTTCTTTCATATCATTCCTTATATATTTTTATATCCCCACCACAGCTATTCATATTATAATCCATCATATCACGATACAGTCTTTCCATTATCCCATTCATGCATGCTATATCACATTCACATATTTCACATCGCCTTGTCTCCACTGCATGTTACATCACCCCTTATTACTGTACCAAGAACCGCGAGTGAAAAACTGAGGTGAGGGACAGCCGCCATAAACAAGACAAGCAGCTTATGAGTATGCAAATGAAATACCCATCCATCACCTGAGTATTTTTCCTTACCTCGTACACTCGCTTCCCTTTCTCACCACGAAACTATCCACCTCACCTCGTCTTTGCCACTAACTTCCATTACTTAACCATGAACAATATTTACCTTCCACCTTTCCATCTATCAAATCTCGTCTCAAAACCTCATCCACCTCCATGTTCTCTTTCTTTACTCCACTTCCTTTACTCCACTACTTAACCAAGAACCATATCTACCTTCCACCTTCCCCATCTACCAAATCTAGTCACAAAACCTCATCTATCTCCCCTTTCTCTTTCTTCACTTGTTTTGAAACGAATCCACCTGACTTTTTTTTCTCTATCCACCATCTATTATTACTTAACCCTGAACAATATCCACCTTCCACCTTCCCATCTACCAAATCTTGCCTCAGAACTTCATCCACCTCCCTGTTCTATTCCTTCACTGACTGTCAAATCAATCCACCTCACTCCTTCCTCTATCCACCATCCCCCATTACTCAACCAAGAATCTACCTTCCACCCTTCCTTCTACCATAGCTCATCCCTGAACACCATCCACCTCCCCTTTTTCTCCCCTCACTGACCCTGAAACAAATCCATCTCCCCTTTCTCTATTTTCTTATTCAACTACCTTTATCCACTTCCCTATCTATCCATCCCTTCACTCCCTAACATTTAATCTCCTTCCGTTTCCTCCCTTTACTTTCTTCTACTTCAACATCTAGTCGTCTGTTCTTCTCCATTACTTTCTCTTCACCAAATTCTGAGAAGATTAGCACCGTCACCTCCATCACATAGCCCATTCCCAGACCAGAGAAGTGCTGTAGTGTCTCCCTTCAGCACTGCGCCACTGTGAAGATCCCCAATAGAGTGCTGAATTTTTTATCATCTCTCTCTCTCTCTCTCTCTCTCTCTCTCTCTCTCTCTCTCTGTCGGTAAAAATGATAGAAATACATAAAAAGCGGTAAATATGGGGTTAAAGTATGAGAGAGAGAGAGAGAGAGAGAGAGAGAGAGAGAGAGAGAGAGAGAGAGAGAGAGAGAGAGAGAGAGAGAGAGAGAGCCATGCGGGTAACCAACACCAAAGTCACTTCTCTCGCGACAATTCAACATCGATTTCCAATTTACTCTGATTATGGCGCATTTCAAGTTGTTTGTCAAGAAAAACAGTGGCCTTGAGCTTTCTTCCTCCTCCTCCTCTTCCTCCTCCCCTTCTTCGAAAATTATAGAGAAAAAAGTTATGGTGAAAAGACAAGAAAAAAGGGGAGAAAAGTTGATGGAACAAGGAAATAAAAAACAAAAAGTTACGCACATGAAAAAAAGAAGAAAAAAAAAAGCAAGACTGGGAAAAAAATAAGGAAAAAAAGAATGGTCTTGTAGAGTCATAAAAGAGAACACAGGCAGGAAAGATTACATATGAAAAAATAAGAGTTTGAATATAATATTTCTTACACCATTTTTACTCTTACTTCACTCCAGGGTTACGGATTATTCAGAACACCAATGAAAGTAAATGAATAAGCCAATACAAAAATAGATATTAATTCTGAATAAATATCATAAAACTGTTCTTTGCCGTCATTAAATATCATAATTTATTTTTTACCTGTGATATTATTAAAGTTAAAATCATATAATATATACTGTTACTACTACTACTACTACTGCTACTACTACTACTACTACTACTACTACTACTACTACTACTACTACTACCACTACTACTACTACTAATAATAATAATAACAATGAGAACAAGAACACTAATAAGGTCAATAACGTTAATAGAAGAGGATAATAATGACAATGGGAAGATGAAGAAGGCAAAGCAATAATGGAATAGAGAGAGTAAACAATGTTAACAAAGACAAAGAAGCGGAAAAAAAAGTGATGACAAAAGTAATAAGGAAAAGGAGAGAAAAAAATAACCAAGAAAAAAAGATCAAAGGTCATGAAAAGAAACAAAAGAGGAAAAAATAAGCAATGTTAACGAAGGAGAAAGATAAGGATGATGATAATAACGTAACAAAGAACAAGAAGGGAAGAAAGAGATAAACTATATCATATACATTTATATTTTTTAGAATAAAGTCGGGAAAAAGAAGAAAGATATTTGCATTTTTCAAGGCTTTGTAATTATAATGAGACGTGAAGCAATGAGAGAGAGAGAGAGAGAGAGAGAGAGAGAGAGAGAGAGAGAGAGAGAGAGAGAGAGAGAGAGAGAGAGAGAGAGAGAGAGAGAGAGAGAGAGAGAGAGAGAGAGAGAGAGAGAGAGAGAGAGAGAGTAGAGAGATCACAGTCTTTATAGTAAAAAGAAATGTTATAAATAAAAAAATAATATTGCATGTCAGGAAAAGTTGTCATTTACCTTCATCACACGACGTGAACCCGGAAACACACACACACACACACACACACACACACACACACACACACACACGCACGCACGCACGCACACACACAAACCTGTCAACAGTTCAGGCGGGCGGACATATTTCATATCATTAATGTATTGGATGTAATATAATGAATCCTAATTAATTACATTCATATATATTTAGCACCGGACAGGCCAGATCAAGCGGTGCTATAAATGCAGGTGGAGTGAAAGGCTCAGGTGGAAAATATATATGTCCCACGGTAACATATGCCAACTTTTTGCTACCATTACGTATTCCACAGACACTACCACCAGTTTCAATACCTCAAAATAAGGACCACTTTTTATATGCTTATTTGACGCCAACAATGCTCCTACGCACGCACCGTCATTTGTTAATCACTTTTGCCTTTGTATTTTTTTCTATTCCCTTTGTTAAGCTTGTTATTGGAGGAAGATATTGAGTCGATGTGTTTTTTAGAGTGATACGTGGAATTTAATATAAAGTGGTGTTTTGTTAACCTGAATTAGTTGTTATGCAGTTTTTAGACTTAAATTTGAAAGGTTAACCTCTTCACTACTCGGACGTCTCTTCATATTTAATCCCTTTATCATTTGTTGATTTATACAGCTTTAGAAACTTATGTGGGTGATGAAAATAGTATAAACTCTGACCTTTGATCTTCTGGCCTACATAGACCTTTCCTAATATCAACGAAATCGTCAAATCACATCCCAAACTCATGGTAAAAATGTGTTCAAGTACTGAAGGAGTTTAGTATATAAGGTGGTCCGTGAAAAAAAAGGGAATTGATGGCAAACTAAACCGAAAAGAAAGGGAAGGGGAAGAGAAAGGGGAAAAATGGAAGTGTAAAGAAGTAGGAAGGAAAAAAAAGAAAGTATAGAGAAAATGATGAAAGAATAAGAAGACAAGAACGAAAGAGAGAAAGAAAATAGAGATGGAATAATAAAAAAAACAATAACTAAAATATTTATTATCAGAAGAAAACAAGAATACGTAAAAATTGCAGTAAAATTAAAGAAAAGTACAGACCACCACCATCACCACCACCACCACCACCATCACCACCACCACCACCATCACCACCACCACCACCACCACCACGATCAGGAAAGGCAATATCTCTAACTTTACAAGGAAAAGACTCAGTTCTGATTGGACTTGACTATGTAAACCACCTCTTTCTTTCCTTTCAGGCTCCTGGTGGTGGTGATGGTGGTGGTGGTGGTAGTGGTGGTGGTGGTGGTGGTAAGGGTGGTGGTGGTGGTGGTTACGTAACTATATTATGATTGTTCGTAGAGAGAGAGAGAGAGAGAGAGAGAGAGAGAGAGAGAGAGAGAGAGAGAGAGAGAGAGAGAGAGAGAGAGAGAGAGAGAGAGAGAGAGATACTTAAGTAATACAAAAAAACAAAATAAATTAAAGCAAAATATAAATAAATAAAGACAAAATCAATAAGCACTTTTGCTCTCCTCTCTTCTTCCAACAACAACAACAAAAAAAAAAAAAAAAAAAATCAAGCATAATTTCCCGAAAATCACAAACAAAAGCTTCTCTCAGTCGACTTTCCCATGAAAAATCTCAAACC
Source organism: Callinectes sapidus (assembly GCA_020233015.1). Classification (NCBI taxonomy): domain Eukaryota; kingdom Metazoa; phylum Arthropoda; class Malacostraca; order Decapoda; family Portunidae; genus Callinectes; species Callinectes sapidus. Next base: position 19,451,062 of record CM035191.1, read on the forward strand.
AGCGATTTAGATTCCTTTTATCTACCAATCAGTCAGTCATGTCAGTCAGTGAGCTAAAACACCCTTCATCCCCCCCCCCTCTCTCTCTCTTTCTCTCTCTCTCTCTCTGCGTCATCCCTCCTTCTCCTCCTCCTCCACACGCACATACACACAATATAGGTCACACACGTGTTATCCATTGTCTTATATTGCGTCGCCTCCACTTCCGTGTTTCGTGGTCATTCTTATCAGTTTTAGCAAGGGGAAGCTTGATATCTCCTCTAATTTCGCCGCAGCAAGGGTTTAGTTAAGTCTCTGGGCGCTGATAAAAGTTAGCCAAAATGTCGGTAATGGAAATGTGTGAAAGGCTCATGAACTGGTGGAGTTATGAGAGGCGAGTTATGAGCGTGTCTCGTTCCTAGTTTGCTTCCCTTGCCATGGTGACAGCACCTCTGTTAGCTTCAAGATGTATGTTGTATTTATTGGGGTTCTTTTACTGCTAAGTTTATCATCATTTTTTATTGTTTTTTTTATTGTTTCATATTCATACATGTTTTATTTTTAAGAAGTGTGTTGTTTTTTTATTGTTTTTTTGGTATTCACTATTTTTCCTTCGTTGTCCTTTATCTCATACTTTCACTTCTGCAATTTATATATTTTTTATATTTATTGTGGTTCCTCTATCCTTAGTTCATCAATTTTCTTTCTTTTATTTTCTTTATTCTGTCGACTTAATATATGTTCTATTTAAACAAGTGTATAGCCTATACTGTCGTTTTTTTTCCGGTATTCATTATTCTTCCTTCGTTCTTTTTCTTCTCTTACCTTAACTTCTGTAATTTTAACTTTTTATTGTCAATTTGTTGCGTAACATCTAACAATCCTTCAAATTTACTTCCTGCAATCCCTGCAACAAAAACGTATTCAACAATTTTACCCCACAAACCATAAACTTAACTGGCCATTTTCACTGAGCGTTTTCCTTCCCTCATTCTTAGCGAGCATCCCTTTAATTAATATACCTTCCATTATCCCCTCCATAAAAAGTACAGTCAGTCTCATAAACTTAAACTTAGCATGGCACTCTCCTTCACAATAACCTTCTATCCCTCATTTGTTGTAAGATCCCTAGTTATCTCCCTAGTTTCTCTGAGCAAATATCTTTTTCTTTTTATTCAACAGATTTTTTTTACTTATATGCTGAAATAAAATAGTTTGAAACAGACCAAATTAACCTTTTACTTTCATCAATTATCCTTATGGTATTTGTTACATTAAAAAAGACTGACGAAGTGAAAAGATTAAACTAAACTAACCACATTTACCAGATCCCTTCCATCACCCCCCCCCCTATAATTCCTTCTAAGACCCCATCTCTGTAATTTACCCTCTTAATCCCCAAGAGTAAAACACGAGTCCCTCACAACTCACGTTTACCGCTACCAAGCCACCTCCTTCCCCCAAAGTGTCTTATATCATATTAACTCACCCGCACTTCACCCAGAGGCAGTTTGAAGTTAAGAAAGTATAAGTATTCCCCTTCATTATTCGATCAAAACAATAAAAAAGAGAACGAAAAAGAAGAACAAAGTAAGTTTCCTGGCAATACATTCGCACGTGCATTGTAAACTTTGTGCACACCATCCATGACCCAGTGAGCTAGACACACACACACACACACACACACACACACACACACACACACACACACACACACTATATGCATTGGACGAACATGCAGGTTTCCGGCAACATGACTCACGCAGCAATAACTGGAACACACAAAGGGAATGAGGAAACGTATATACTACAAACACATTCATCGTGATTAAAGATATGACTCACGTAAAACACAAACACACAGATAGAGAGGGACAGGCAGACAAACAAACATACACACACACACGCATGCAGGTCAACGATGTTCTTTGTTCTGCAGTCATATCACGAACACGAAGCCAGATGATATACAACAGAAACACATGACATTAATTACCACCAAACTGCTCAGGTACAACACACTTGTCTAAATACAACACCCCCCCCCCAACACACACACACGCACACAACCTGCTTCTTCGCTCTTCAGTATCACATCAGTTCTCATTTTCTTTTCTTTTCTTTTGCAGTATATACATCGCCCTTTCCCCCACCCATAGCTTCTTCATTTTCTCTATTTTTCTCTAGTTTATTGTTAATTAATCCTCATTTCCCTATTTCATTTCTCATTCACTAATTGCATGTCCTCCTGCATTCTCTTCTCCTTCTTCAGTGTAGTTCTTTAATTTCTTCCACTCTCCTGTAGCGCTTTATTAATTCATCTCTTCATTTCTAATTTTTCTACTCCTTCCTATTCACTCCTTTCCTCCCATTCTCTCTTTATGTGCAAAACTTCTTTAACACGTGCCTTATGTTCCTGGACTCGTGGAGGGACTGAAGTGGATTACAATATATATACAACTCTGATGCATTTTTCAGGTACACACGCCTATTGGTTGCCTGTTTATACATAAGATTGATGGTGTATATGAATGATAAATTAAAACAAATGAAATCCATCCAGCATTACTACCACCACCGCCGCCGCCTCCTCCGCCGCCACCACCACTACCACTGACTGACGTTACGCTTCCAACACCATTCTCTAAAGGCAAAACCACTACGTCAGTGTTCCCATTTCCCAATAATTTCGTTTGGAACAGCTTCCAATATAAACATTCTTCGCCTAATTAGCGTCATCAGCCTTTTTTTCTGGTCATATGGCTAATGAACTCATCAGCAGGAAAGAGTATGCCCGCACTGAATGAGTTAGTTAATGATGATGAGGCCATTCAAGCGGTGGTCTGCCATTTCAATGACCAGAGCCAACTGACGGGGAAAAGGACGAAGAGAAGAATAGCACTTTGTTGCCCAGTACTGGTGAATGTCAAGAGAATACAGCAGAGGAGAACAGACGTACGTGATGCTTCGTGAATTAATCTTGTTTTCATCACTTTATCGAACAAATCTCCGACATTCAAACACGCTTTACTTTCCCAATTACGACAATTTTCAAGGTCAACAGAGATTAGTCATCAGACGCGATGCTCCGTAAATTGCTCTTGTTTGTGTCACTTTATGGTATGAATCCCCAATATTCAGAAACGCTTTACTTTCCCAATCACAGCAATTTTCAAGGGTAACAGAGACTAGTCGTGTTGTCAAATGGATCTCTACTGTTAATGATGTTGTTGATCTGTCACTAAAACCATAAATACACCCTTCATTTTTTAAACTTTAGGCTATTCAGTATAAATAGTTTTTCAGAGGCTACAGAGATGAATAGGTCGGTTAATGTCATATTAATAACGCCAAATAATAGTAATCGGTCACTAAAATTAATAAGATACCATCAAAAATTAGTATAGCGAAATCTAGAAGCATTTGAACACATTTTTTTTCTTTCGTCTAATTTTTAAGAAATTTGAGATTGTATGTTTAGTGGAAGTAGTTTCAGTTTTAGTCCGTAAGTGTATCAAAATAGGATCATGGAGTATTAAGGGCAGCTACTTATATTTCTTCAAGAGATAATGTTTTGCTGTATCCACAACATCTGAACATCAAAGAGAAGAGTAGGAAGACCATGTCATTAACTGCAGTAGATCATTGGAGGAGAGGAACTCATTGTGGACTCATTTTGTAAAGCTGCTTAACTATTTTTACGGGAATCACAATCATAATGGCCTTTTTCATTTAAGTATTTAATAGTTCATGCTTCCTTAGTTTGTCTCTTTCATGCGTAGTTAAAAAATTATGAATAGCTTTTCTTTATGGTATGTTTGTGTTAACTATGTACTTAAACAGAGAAATGAAAAGATAAAAGTTAATAACAATAGAGATTTTAGCAATTACCTGTATACAATCATAATGCTATTCAAACTTCATCAAGTGAGAAGAATAATAACTTTAATTTGTTCTCTTCTCACTGTGTAATGTAGACACAGTATCACTCAACGCATTCTACAACATACACTTAACAGAGTCTGATGAATCCCTAAAATTCGTGGTAAAAATAAATCCCAGTACTGAGCGGGTTAATAGAAGTACTACAACATCAGTGGAAGAAAAATAGTGATGAAAACACGAACAATCATCTCCGTGGCCTTTGAAAGAGAGTCCTTATGATGTACAATATCATTAAAGAACATGCTCCCGTCCCAGCAACACACACACAAATTGATAACAGAGCAACCGTGTACTTTTCACCACACTAAGCCTTTGATGGGCAGCGCACCTTTCTCAGCGCGTGGTCCAGGTCAATGAGCCACACGGAAGTAAAAACCATGTAGAGGCGAGGCTGAGACGCATAGATGTAGGGCTGACTCAAGGAAACAGAACTGGGTAAAGATCATCACCACCACCAGAACCATCACTACCATCAGCAAAGAACTCAGCACTATCATCTCACTCCAGTCAACACCCACACATCATAGCAACGGAGCAGCCACTTCCTCTCCTGTATAGTACATTCCCAACACACCACGCACGGTTTCCAAGCAGAGAGAGGGAGAAAGAGGGAGAGAGGGAGCATCCGTTCTTACCTCCCCCCTCCCCCCCCCCCAATGCCGCTCTCTTTCCTGGAAGCTGGAGTCCTGAAATTACTTCTTTCCCATGGGTGGCAAACGTCTCCGGATGAGGAGAAATTTAATACCCAGGAGCATGAATCATATTAATGCCCATGATAAATATTCCAGGAAGGACTAGACTCTTTTCCCTATCACATTCTCTCTCTCTCTCTCTCTCTCTCTCTCTCTCTCTCTCTCTCTCTCTCTCTCTTGCAAGCCCTCACATCACATCCTCTTTGTTGAGAATGTAAAAAAAAGTAGCCCCAAGTTTTACTAATAAATTATCAAACTATCGTGACATGGAGAAGATAAAAATAACTTAGTGAAACTGGAAAAGAAAAGAAAAGCCCCCCCCCCCAAAAAAAAAGAGAAGGAAAAAAATGGATCAAGTATTAAAAGCGTTCCAAAAGTTGTCTCGGGTCAAAATAGCGCCTCGCTCTCCCGGCACCTGCATTTGCATGGGGACAGGAAGCCGGTGGGAATGACGACGAGGAAGATATAAAATTCGCGCCTCCGAACGTGAAGGGAATGAGGAAAGGGAGCGCAACACAACCATCCCCCAGGCACCCTCACTCCTTCACCTTCCATCACACCAGCCTATACCACCTAACACCATCACAACACCACACCTATCCACACTCCATCACATCCCACCTGTTCTCACTCCACCACCAACCACACCACCCGGCAACAGACCCTCACACCTACACCACGCCACTAACACCGCAACACCAGCCATCTCCCCACTCCCCACGAAGCACCGCCGGGTTAGAGCGACACAGGAGCAATCAGTACCGTTGCACTTTTTAGCTTTGCGACAGACAACACAGAGGAAAGTGATGTGTCCCAGGAAGGAATGAAAAATTGTGTCTGTGTGTGTACGTGTGTGTGTGTTTGTGTGTGTGTGTGTGTGTGTGTATGTGTGTGTGTGTGTGTGTGTGTGTGTGTGTGTGTGATACTCCCACTCGCCAGCCAGCATTCCGCCACGAGTCTGCCATGTGAAGTGAGGTAGTCTGCTTGTGCTTCGTGTTTCTCATTTCTCTTCCTGCCTTCTTGTCATTAATTTGTCCCTTCTCTTTGTCGTCAAGCTCATCTCATCACTTTTTCTTCCTTATTATTATCGTCATCGTCATTTCATCTCTCCTCCTCTTCCTCATCTGACTTTTCCTCCTCTTCCTCCTCCTCCTCCTTTACGTACGATTCAAGCAAGCTTAGTCTCTCTTAGTATTACGAAAGTTAAGCCGCGGTACATCTCTCTCTTGCTTAAGACGAGTTACTGAGAGATGAAACGAGAACTGGCCTGACTGGCGGCGATATATTCAGGTCATTGGTGGCGCTAGTAATGCTATTCACCGGTGCTGGCTGCTGCCGGTCACTGTGCAAGGTCCGTGCTGCCTCTTGTGTGACGCTATGCCTTGTGTCCCTTGAAAGCCGGTGCGTGTCTTCCCCCCCCCCCCCCCGGCCTTTGCTCACTACTCCTACCTCCCCTCACCTTCTCGACCCTTCCTCCTCCTCAGTCCTCTCCCCCATCCGTCTGGCTCACTATCCTACCTGTCCTTGTTTCCTCCTTCTTCCTGGTTTCTCACTATCTCTCTCGTCTCCTGCACTTCTTCCTTCTCTCTTCTCCCTTTTGCCTTTCCATTCTTCCCGCACCCATCATTGTTATCCCATAGTTCTCTTTTCTCCATCTCCGCCTACTTGTTCTAATCGTTCTCCATTCACTTCTCCGGTTCTTCATCCTTCTCCCTTCCCGACTTGCTTTCTTGACCTTCTTCCTCCGTTCCACCTTCTCATTCTTTTCATTCTTCTTCCTCATCCTCCTCTCTCCTCCCCTCTAGTAACTCCCTATCCATCGCTCTCCTCTCTTTTCACTTCCTCTCCCTTCTCCTCATCCTCGTTCTTTCTCCCCTCATCCATTCCCTTCACCATCTTCCTCCTCAACATGTATGAAAGTCAAGTAACTATCCATTAAATTAACATAATATAAATCAAGTTAATAATCAACACGAGTCGATTCACTACCTTACCTTGGACGCCGCATACAACACTTGGCCGGCGGGGTAGTCTGCCACCGACTCATATCCCATTCCATCTCCCGCTAGGACGTCTGGAGGCAACACAACACGACGCGACGATATAGTATAGCACGCGATCACGCTCCGATGCTCTACACACACGGACACACACACAAAACCAACACACGCCGCAGGACGCACTAATCTCTGATGTCTCGAGGTATACGACAGCGAAAAACAAACACATGGCAGTACATTTTGTCACGTGATTTCTGTCGAGTACCAAGAATTGCAGCTGGTTTTACTTTAGCTACGTTTGTATAGTTTATTGTGTTATATTTGAGCTGTTTCTTTTAATACGCTGATGCTGCATAGATAGTGACGTTGCCAAGTGTTATTAGTATTATGTATGGTTTAGCGCTATCCTGTTTATTATGAGATCAGAGTTGCTACATTCCCCGTGTTGAGTAATAACTGTTTCTCGTATCGTATAATAACTTACACTATTTCTCGCCTTATAAGTGTCCATGACTAGCCAAGGAAAGCCCACAATACTCAACTCATACATCACGCTCATTTAACGAACCATACACCGCACACAAGCCTAACACTTAACTCCCATACAAGTGAAGCAAGAACCACAAGTCTCGAACCACGAAACGAAGCAGCGACGCAGTTCCGACTATTAACGCTCTACAAGTAAACCTAAAGCCAACACCGCCGCACATAATACTTGACACACCACGCATTAGCATAACACTTCACTACCATCTAAGTGAAGCAAGAAGAACACGTCACGAACCACGAAATGAAACAGTGGCGCAGTTCCGACCACCGTAGCGCACCCCCTCCCCTCCTCTTTCTCCTCGTCCTTTCTCTCCCCACTCCCTCCGCCTCCCCTGACTCACTCACCAGCCCCTCCATGTGTAGATAGCGCGAACTCGTCTCTCTACCTGCAGCAACAATACTCGAAATACATATATATTCGCTTGTATATGTCCGGACAGCCTCACAGACAGGTCCAGCGTGCGCGTTTCTGCAATCCTTCGTCGTATCTTGAATCACCAAACAGCTGCTTCAATAACAGCCTATTGCGTATCATCTGAGTTACGCTTGTGTGGTGAAAGGTGGTGGTGGTGGTGGTGGTGGTGGTGGTGGTTGTTGATAGTGGTGGTGTATGTGTCAAGGGGAAGCGATCGAGTGAATGGTTTTACTGGTGGTGGTGATGGTGGTGGTAGTAATGGTGGTGGTATTAGTCGTGTTGGATTTGCATTCGTATCAGCTGGAGGTGATGGAGTGACTGGGTTTTGTTGGTGTGTTGGTGGTGTATACTGTAAGTGGTTATTGATGGAGATAGCGGTGGTGTTAGGACAGATAGCAGTCGTTGTAGTTCTTTCAGTGAAGGTTGTGGTGATAGATTTGAACTGTCATGGGTGTAATGAATATGTTGTTGTTGTTGCTGTTGTTGTTGTTGTTGTTGTTGTTGTTGTTGTTGTTGTTGTTGTTGTTGTTAGTGGTGGTGGTGGTGGTAGTGATGAATATAATAGTATCAGTAGTAGATGTAGCAGTTGTCATAGAAACCTTAATAGAAATAGTGGTGAGAAAATGATAGAAAAAGGAGACATTAATAATCATGGGTATCAGGATGTTGCCGCTATAGATAATGATAATGTGGTGGCTGTGGTGGTGGTGGTGGTGGTAGAGGTAGCAGGGGTCAGAGATACGGTAGAAAAAGCAATGAATAAATGATACCAATAGTGGTCATCTCCATTCCATCTGACCACTGCCGTGTTCAATAAGATATATGTGTTTACTTCTCGTGCATTACTTATGGGTCACATTTGGATAGGAGGGGGGCTGGATTCCACTCCCTTATATTACTCCTCGCATTCCTCCCCTGTAGAGCAGCTCACCGCAATACTCCGTCTGTCTATCTGTCTATCAGGCCATCTCTCCCTCCTCCTGCTGCTGCTGCTGCTGCTCCGCTCAAGGCAAGGGAAGGGAATTTGATATGTGGGGGAAATGGTATATTCCGGCAGATGAAAATATGAGTGTATAGTAATTCCATGCTTCTACCGTGTATATATTGTTATTTTGTGTTTAAAGTTAATATTTGTAGGTATATGTATTTGATGTTTATTTTCTTCGTATTCTTTCATATATATATACTCTCTCTCTCTCTCTCTCTCTCTCTCTCTCTCTCTCTCTCTCTCTCTCTCTCTCTCTCGCTCTTAACCTTCTATCAGATATTTACTCACCATCTCTTACGTACACACTCTACTTCTCCCAGCCTTCCTTCCCTTTCTCCCTCTTTCCCTTCCATCCAACTAACCATTCATTCACCCACCCAGTCTGCGGTTCTGTTTACTCCAGGCCTCTCTTCCCTACAAAGACGCACTTCCTTTCTCCAGCCTCTCCATTTATCTATCCATCCTAACGGAATTCTTTAGCTACAACACCAATTTCGGGAGATTAACATGGATATTTAGACTAGAAATTCGTGTAAAAAACAGGTACTTCGAATCTGTGTTGATAAGGGCCAGGAAGTGAAGGAAGGTGGTGGCAGGTAAGCGAGTGATGATGGGCGAGGTTATTCTAGGCACGCCCAGCTGTTGGTGTTGTGATATTAGGCGGGCAGATATATTCCAGCAAACAATGAGGGGCTTGTGTTAGCATTGAGATATGTGGCGGTGCGTTTCCAAGGGGGCTTTGACTACCCACGCGCTGCTGCTGCAATATACGACACCCGCGCCGCCAGTAGACTGTGACACGAAGGGCGATTCCTTATGCAAGATTAATTGTATATTGCATCCATAAGGGAGAGTGTGGGTGTCGGGGAGGGGTAGTTAGTGTGGGGATGTGGTGGTGTGTGGGGTATATGTATGGTGAGGATGGGATACTGTGTGTGTGTTAAAAAAATAATAGTAAACATGAAATAGAATAAGGATAATAGATAAGTATGTTCATAAATACACGTGTGGATATATAAATTAATTGCACCAATAAGAATAATAAGAAAATGGTGTAATGTCAATTAAAAAAGGTGTGTGTGTGTGTGTGTGTGTGTGTGTGTGTGCACGCGAGCTATCCTCCCCCCCCCCCCTCTCTCTCTCTTTCTCTCTCTCCCTTCCATACAAAGCAAATCCCTCTCATCACTCTTGCCTTCCTCCTCTCCTCCCATACTTTCATCTTTCCTTCCAGACACTCCTCCATTTTTCGAGATCCTGACGGCCAATCTAATTCCTGAGGGAGGCACGTCAGGGGCAGACACAGGGACGGTAAAAGGGGAATTCATTATATTATCAAAGAGAAAGTATAAGAGAAAACATTGTGGAGAGAGAGAGAGAGAGAGAGAGAGAGAGAGAGAGAGAGAGAGAGAGAGAGAGAGAGAGAGAGAGAGAGAGTATTTGTGATGAATGTATTTTTGTATTATCATTATTAGTATGAAAGATGGTGGTCAAGCCCCCCTCCCTCCCCCCTCCCCCCTCTCTCTCTCTCTCAGTGCGTGTGAGTCGAAAAGCATTACAACCTCGCACAAATTCCTTCCACATTACTTGCAGTCTTGTCATTCTTTATTCCATCACAATTACCAACACAATTTCTACCATCCACGCACCATTACTTGATATTAACCACCGCCCTTCCTTGTGTTCCTCAGGTGAGTTGGTCGGGGCGGAGGTGACACCCGTTTTCTGTTGGACCAGTGGAGGGAGAGACTGACCTAAAACAACAGGTGAGATCGATCTTCATAATATATCACCTGGCAAAACTACAGGGTGTGGGGGACATAATATTGCCAAGGAGAGGATGAAGTCATGACGGTGAATATACTGTCACTCTTAACCCTGTTGTGTTCTGGGGGACTTTAATTTGGGGTAAGTAAAGGTGGGAAGGAGGGAAAGGGAGAGAAAGAGAGGGAAGAATGAGAAAAAATTACTGTACATTTTACATTTTCTTCTTACTATGATCAGGGTCACTTACACGATATATTTGCTTTAAATTCGACGATACACAAAAATGCACTTTTGGAACAGAGAGAGAGAGAGAGAGAGAGAGAGAGAGAGAGAGAGAGAGAGAGAGAGAGAGAGAGAGAAATACCATGACCATGCCAGTTCGTTGGGTTCATAATGCAGTAACGTAGACCAACACAACACACTCCACAAGGGGCCACACCGAACCCTCTTCATTTTATACCACGGTCAGTTTCCAACACCAAAAACTGGAACAAGTACAAAATCACCAGCCGGAGGAGGGAGCGGCCGGCCATGTGGCGCCCACTCATTATTGAGGCATAGATAACCTGTGTCCAGGCAATATACAGGGTAATGTCCCTCCCTGGGGCCCTCACCTTCCCTGTCCCCTTCATGCATATATGTAAAACTTATTCCAAAATATATCTCACAGAAATCCCTGATGTGGTTGGGAAATGAGAAGGAGCGAGGGCAAGAAACAAGAGTAGGAGGAGAATTTGTGTTGTAGATACGCACCACAGGGGAGAGAGAACGAGAAGAGGGGGACACGACAGAGAGGGGAGGGTACGTGGCTCTTATTGCGGTTCAGAGTGCCACGTTATCATAATCTGGCATGAATTGACGTGCCTCGCCTGCTCTTTACCTGCCTTACATAAGCGCACACCTGAGGTACGCTAGAAGGAACGGAGCCACCACCCATTTCCCCCACTACAAACCCTCTTACAAGAATTTACACGATATCAATACGTATATCAACCTTGCCCCAAGTAATACGCGCTATTCCTGCCTCCGAGAACGCGTTACCCTGCGTATTTCACCGTTCTTTACGGGATGCGACAAGGGAGAGAACCTATCTGTATGTGCGTGTGTGTGTGTGGGTGTTCCTCCCTCCCTGTGGTGTGTGGCGTGTTTAAGTAGCACTGGGAGAGATAAGGACGCACGTAGCTGTGTTTAAGTGTGCTGCGTTCATTTCTATGGTGTGTGTGTGTGGTTTGTGTGTGTTGGGGTGGAAAGATATGGACGTGTATGGTTGGGTTTAATTATGCTCTCTGCCATTCTGTAGTACGTGTGGTGAAGGGACGATGTTTGGGTGTGTTAGTCCTTCTTGGTATGTGTGTGTGTGTGTGTGGTAGTGTATGATACAAGCTAATGATGGAGCTAGTACCTGTCTTTTCTCCATTACGGTGTGCGTGTGTGCGTGTGGCGGAATAAAGGAAGAAGGACGTGTATTGGTTGCGTTTAGGGGGCGTCCTGTTCCAATGGTGTGGCGTGCGTAGGGCAGAAAAGGCAAGGAAGGATATGATTAGTCCAGCCACTGACACACTGCAAAGGGAACAGGAAAGGGGAAAGTTAAGGCTAATCTTTGCCGGAGGAAATATAAAGATACACTAATTCTTGAGAGTAATGCATCATATTACCATGACTACGGTAATGTTATCGTATTAATATTTTGTATTTGTAGGGACGGAAATATTAACAGTGAGCGAGTTCATAGTTTCTTTAGATCTGAATCAGTTGTTTCGTGGCATTGGTAATTACATGGATTAGCATTCGTAAAGCCGTCTGCATTCTACGTGTTTTATATCTTATTAT
>CM035191.1:19626777-19632604 GCA_020233015.1 Callinectes sapidus
GTCTTACAACGATTATTTTCAAAGGTATATGTATGATTAGTCGTTCTTTGCTCTCTCACCATTACTATTTTTAAAGGTTATAATTAGTCGTATTTTGCTCTCTCACCACGACTGTTTTCAAAGGTACACATATAATTATTCGTTCTTTGCTTTCTTACCACTACTATTTTCAAAGGTATATATATAATTAGTAGTTTTTTGCTTTCTCACCACGACTGTTTTCAAAGGTAGATATAATTAGTTCTTCTTTGCTATCTCACCACGACTATTTTCAAAGGTAGATATAATTAGTTCTTTGCTCTCTCACAACAACTGTTTTCAAAGGTAAGAAAGATCAGCCGCTCTTTGCTTTCTCACCACAACTGTTTTCAAAGACGGAAATGATTAGCCGGGTTTTATTGTCACTATTGTAGGAATCTTGTTCATCTGCTGCTAGAACAGTAAAAAAAACACCCTTAAAAACTCGTGTAAAAGTAACCACTGTCTTTTTTCTTAAACGCTTTGCTCTCTCACCGCAACTACTGTATTTTCAAAGACCACAAAGATAATTAGCCAGACTCTCAAGTAAATAGTGTAGGTATCTTGCTCATCTGCTACAAAAAGAGAGAAAAAAACTTCTAAAACCCCGTGTCTCGTCAAGTACAGCGCTTGTAGAGTAGTGGAGGAGGATGTGGAGCGCAGGAGTGTTTAAAAATGCAGTTCATAATGTGTTGTTGACGTGAAGGCCAGATGGAAACCAGAACCAGGAATAGAATTAGTGGAATAACCTGCCTTCCCTCGCGTCCTCTGATTCTGTGACCATCCATCACTTGTCAGGGCTGGTAAGTAGACTGTCAAGTGATCAAAGGCCCTGGGATCACATTGACAAGTGTAGCGCATACTCGGCAATGAATACTCACCCCTACGAGCTTCCGAATAAGTGCTACCATCCTCTGCCCCCGTGAGATGTGAGTTTGGGCTTGGAATTATGGGAAAAGGCTAAATGCAGTGGTCGGTGTGGCTGGTTAATTGACTTCAGGGTGTATTTATTTCCTTAGTTTGAGTCAGTTATATACAATTTTCGTTTAGTTTGGTTTGGTTTCGTTACATTAGATTAGGTTAGGTTAGGTTTGGTTAGATTACATTAGATTAGGTTAGGTTAGGTTGGGTTAGATTACATTAGATTAGGTTAGGTTAGGTTTGGTTACATTACATTAGATCATGTTAGGTTAGGTTGGGTTAGGGTAAGTTATGTTATTACGACAGGGATATTAATATCTCCAGGTGAGGTTAGCCCAAGGAATATCGTATCATCTACATCTTCCTTGGCTTATTCAATGTCACGGGACCTGAACTATCTACAAAACGCTTCGGCTTAATACCTATCGATTACTTAGCGTCGCGAGGCATACATGGTAGCTTGGGTTGAAGAGAAAGAACTGCCAATCACACCAAGGAACTTCTAAGAGTCAGGATTGAACTCGCGCCATTATGATCACCAGCTGACCACTTCACCACAGAGCTACCCAACCCACAAACTGGCTACGATTCATTGATGTGACGTAACAACACACACACACACTCTCTCTCTCTCTCTCTCTCTCTCTCTCTCTCTCTCTCTCTCTCTCTCTCTCTAACTCACGTCAAACCCAGACACAATGACAAGAACAACAACACAAACTTACCTCCAAACACTCTCGCCAAATGTCACGCTGAAATGTTTCTCCATGACGAATGAAGGTTAATTTCGCTAACTTAATGTTCCAACTTGACACACACACACACACACACACACACACACACACACACACACACACACACACACACACACACACACACACACACACACACACACACACACACTTCTGATGCAGCTTCGTAATGCTCACATCCAGTTGGTTCTTTTTCCTGAGCAAAGCAAGACAAGACGATTTCAAGTTCCACAGCACATTGCCTAATAATTCTTCACTCGGTTAATCTTTATGTTGGTCCCTCTTCCCTTGGCATAAAGGAAGAAATAGAAGGGAAAGGGAGACCGTATAGGAGAGGAGGAGAAGAAGGAAGTGGGAGGAGAGAAGAGTAGAGGACAGAAAAGGAGGTCAAGATAAGATACGGGAAGGGTTTAGAAAAAAGAATGAAATAGAAAACAAGACAGGATTAAAGGGAAATGAAAAAGAAATAGGAGGAAAGAATAAGAGGTAGGAATGAAATACGGGAAGGGTTGAGAAACAGAATGAAAAGTAGAAAATAGGAGAAAGGAAGGAAAGGAAGGTTAAGGAAAAAGAAAGGCAAGGAAAGATAATCAAGAGAAAGGAAATTTTACCCTTTTATATCGTGTCTAAGATAGTACTCGATAGAACATTTTTTTGGCAGTTTGTACACGTATCATTAACTACTTTAGATTTTAAAAAAAGGTAGAAACGTAAAAGGAAGATAAAACAAGAAAACGGAAGTGATAAAAGTAATGGGAAGGAAAGGAAATGAAGTGAAAGGAAAGAGAAACGAGGATAGGAAGGAAAGGGACCATAAAAGGAGGCAGTGAAAGAAAAAATATAATGGGAACAGAAGGAAAACGAAAAAAAAAAGTTAAGAAGATCAAGAAGATTAACTATTTTCTTTCACTTCATAGCCTTTTTTGTAAACCCCAGAAATGAAAATATGGATTAAAAGTGTTTTCCTTTCTCAGTTCTATATGATACTTAACTGTCGAACTAAAGAAAGTACAGCAGAGTGGTTTGTGATTCACGCGAGGAACAAAATTACAGTCAAAGGGTTAAAAAAAAAAAAAAGGTCAAAGGAGAGAGAGATCGTGAAGGGAGAATTACAAAAAGGGAATGGAAGAGAAGATGCGAAATGACTGCGAATAAGGAAGGACATGCAGTTGTTTGCGTAAAAAAGAGAACCAGTACATTTCTTACCCACACACACACACACACACACACCCTATGGCAAGTTATGAGACCGGTGGGTGAAGATTAGGGAAGTGTGTGTGTGTGTGTGTGTGTGTGTGTGTGTGTGTGTGTGTGTGTGTGTGTAAGGGTGCTTGTGGGAAGTTCTGAGGAGGCAATGCGCGTCCCTGCCTGGATGACCTCGTTGGCTTTGGTGTGCTCGTTAGGGAGAGAGTGAGAGGGGAGAAGAGGGGAGAGGAAGAGGGAGAGAAGAGGGACTTAGCGGTGGCCAGGATGTGGGGAATGGCTTACCACACCGTTTGGAGAGAGAGAGAGAGAGAGAGAGAGAGAGAGAGAGAGAGAGAGAGAGAGAGAGAGAGAGAGAGAGAGAGAGAGAGAGAGAGAGTACAGGTCAGCTCATTTATATTATTTAAGGAATCTAATCTAAAGTGAATCTTAATTTCTGTTGATGGATTTAATTAATCAATCTATCAATTTTGGTGATTCGTGGTGAGAAAAGATAAGATGTCCAGGAAATACAGAAATAAAGATCTGTTTTCTTCTTAGATAGATAGATCGATAGGTAAGTTTATCGTCAATTTCCAACATCGCATGGTTTACACATTGAAGTTCATTTTGGCTGTGTCTCCACATTGAAACTAATTGATTATAAAGATGAAAAAAGGGAAATTATACAGGTTTAGTATAACAACATAGCAAACAAAAAGACAAAGGACATTATCACCATTACAATATAGTCAAAAGATTTCTCACATTAACTATCCTGTGTTTTATCGCCATAATTCATTCATTGTCCAGTTAACATACATGCAGATATATACATTTTGGAGAGAGCTAATCAACTAAATTATCTATTCAAACTATCTATTTCCTTTGTGAAGTCTGAAGGGAGAGGAATATAGTGACAGTGAGAATAATTATAACAACCGTGTGTGTATGTGTTTGTGTGTCTGTGTGTGTGTGTGTGTGTGACTAAATACCTGTCAGTGTGCCTAATGGTGCTTGTATTAGCGCAGTGTGACGCCTCTGAGCCTCGTATCATCATTACGCCGTATTACTGGCCCTAGTTTAATTAATCCCACGCGCATTGCAACTTGTCCATAATCGTGTGTTTAGTTTATAATTGGTCAGTAACAGCTGGGGAAGACCGTGGGATGAGTGCAGGCTGCCTCACTCGTGCCTTACAGTAAAAGCTTTTAATTCAATATAAAGATTTTTTTATGTAAGAGAGAAAAGTTGATCAAGGTAACAAAAAGTAATAAATTAGGAATATATAAAAAAAAAAGTGGAATATACGTAAACATACATATAGCGACAGATAGGTGAAGGGAACAGCGAGGCGGTGGGAGGAAAGCGGAGAGAGAGGTGAGGGAGAGGGAGGTTGGTGGCTTGTGGTAAGAGCGAGGGAGGGAGAACACTGGAGACGGGTTGGTGGGGAGGGAGATGGGGGTGGGGGGACGGAGGAAGTAATCATGTCTTACGTAGAGCTTTCATGCAACACAACACTACAGTAACTTTCAAAACAACAAATCGTAGCGCTATATTACTGTGTACCTCAAAATATTAACACCACGAGCGCTTAACTGAGGATTTGGGATGAAAGAGAAGAAAATCGTGTGAGATGGCAAACCCCCTTGTAATACTCGGCGGGAAAACAGTGACGTGATGCGCAGACTCCGACTAAAACAGTGACCTAATGCGCAGACTCGGACTCAAACATAAATTGGCGGGAAATAGAGTGACGTAGTGTGAGCGAAAGGTTTAACATTACGTGCCTGGATTATGCGGCTGAAACATTACCTACTGGACCTACGTATGTGCCGTGTGTGTCGTCCAGTGGTGTCTGTATGGCTGCTGACAAATGCTTCAGTACTGGGACCTGTTTTTATATTCATTCTGTTTATTATTTGTCGTTTTTCTAGTGCTTCAAAAATTCACGTATGGGATTAAGATAGTACAGACTCTGGCCATTAATCTTCTGACCTCCATACACCCTTCCCAATGTCAATTAAATCGTCCAATCACACCTAAAACTCGTGGTAAAAGTGTGTCCCAGTACTGAAGGGGTTAAATTGCATTAAAATATCATCAGCCATGAATTGTACACGTTAACTCACAATGGCCTCGTTACTTTCACTATTTCCTCTTACTACTTGACAATACCGAGAAGAGAGAGAGAGAGAGAGAGAGAGAGAGAGAGAGAGAGAGAGAGAGAGAGAGAGAGAGAGAGAGAGAGAGAGAGAGAGATTCATTGACAGTGCGTAAATAATAGTATACGTTAGGTAGCTTTTCCTGCGTGTGTAATTCATGAAAGCTGTTCAGATACGATGGAAAAAGAATAGCTGTGGACATTATCGGGAATAGAAAGAGAGACAGAGAGAGACAGAAAAAAAAATAAACAAAAGAGATGCATTGGTAGTGCGTAATATATAACATCAATAACTTTTACATTCGCGTCACTGGTATTCACGGAAGCTAGATGGAAGAGCGAAGATTTGTGGCCAGACTCAGTGGGTTTTGAGAGTGAGGGAGGAAAGGTTTTGGGGGTTTTGTTTAGAGGGAAAAGGGAAAATATGGGAGTTAAAAAGGTGTTTAAAGAGAAGGTTTTTGTAGCAGCGGGAGAGGAAAACAGAGGTGAAATAAAGCTAGATGGAAGAGCGAAGATTTGTGACTCAACTCAGTGTGCTTTGAGAGTGAGGGAGGGAAGGTTTTGGGGGTTTTGTAATAGGGAAAAGGGAAAGTATGGGAGTTGAAAAGGTGTTTAAATAGAAATAATCTTGTCAATCAATCAACTCCTGTGGCACCCTGAGGGATGCATAGGGCCTCAATGAATTCACGCCATCACCATCTATCCTGTGCCAACTCCTCCAAATCCTCCCAACACTCTTCACCAGCTTCTCGCCTCATTGTGCGCATCCACGTCTCCTTCGGCCTTCCTC
>CM035191.1:19820668-19825668 GCA_020233015.1 Callinectes sapidus
TAGCCAAACACACGCACCACACAGAGAGAGAGAGCGAGAGCGAGAGAGAGAGAGAGAGAGAGAGAGAGAGAGAGAGAGAGAGAGAGAGAGAGAGAGAGAGAGAGAGAGAGAGACAGAGAGAGAGAGAGTAAAAATGTAAATTAATTAAGACAGTGATTTAACGAGGTAAAAGGAGAGAACGGAGTCTCTGTGCCACTTACAAAAAATAAAAAATAAGCCACGTTGAGAGAAGGAAAAAATGGGTAATGAATTTGTGTGTGTGCGTGTGTGTATGTGTGTGTGTGTGTGTGTGTATGTGTGTGTGTGTGTGTGTGTGTGTCAACGTGATACTTTCATTATCCCAACAGGCAAAGACAAAAGGAAAAACAACAAAAAGGAAAAACAAAAACAGAACAACAACTTGAGACGAAGACGAGGAAGAGAGAAGGAGAAAGAGAGAGAGAGAGATGGAAGGAAGGAAGGAAGGTTTATGAAGGAGAGAGACGCAGAAAGAGAGAGAAAGAGAGAGAGAGATGGAAAGGGAAAGGAAGTTGATGAGAGGTTGTGTGAAAGACGAAGGAGGGAGGGAGAGAGGGAGAGGGGCAGAGAAAAAGATAGAGAGAGTGAGAGAGAGTGAGAGAATGGGAAAGAGAGGGGAAAGGATAAGGAAGAAAGGAAAGATGAATTGTGAATAGAGGAGAGATGAGAGAGAGAGAGAGAGAGAGAGAGAGAGAGAGAGAGAGAGAGAGAGAGAGAGAGAGAGAGAGAGAGAGAGAGAGAGAGAGAGAGAGAGAGAGCACGTTAGATTCAGTATAGGATAACAGGTCTCTTTGCTCCGTACATCCTGTTATGAAAGAGACTGAGAAAGAGAGAGAGAGAAGGGGAGGAGAGAAAGAGGAAGACAGGAAGGAGAGAGAAAGAGAACAGAAAAGCATCCTTCGATCCTTCCTGCCCCTTCCTGTCCTTCCTTCCACCCTCTAAGGACACAGAAAGGACCCCCTCGCGTATTCCCAAGCATATCCTCAGCATAATAGCACCCTGAAAGCAGAGAATAAAGCATTGAAAAGCATTTAAGCGGGAAGACGGGGGGAGGTGACAGCGGAAAGAAAACGGGGACCTGAACTGGCGTCTTGAGGGGGCACTGCTGGAAATTGTCAAGGGGGTTAGTTCTCAAGTGTAATTCTAAACCGTCCCTCAAGTGTGTGTCTGGCTGGGCTCAGGAAGGGAAGGGAAGGAAGTGGTTATGTGATTTTTTTGCTTGATGTGTACTTACTTGGTTTTTGAAGGAGATTTTTGGGTTTAAGTTGGAAATTATTGGTGTTTTTATTTTATTGCTTGGTTTTTGAAGATTTTTTTTAGTTTAAGTTGTAAATTGTTATTTTATTTTCTTGGTTTTTTAAGAATATTTTTGAGTTTAAGTTGTAAGTTGTTGTTATTATTATTATTGTTTCTTTTCTTTATTATTGTCTATGTTTTGTTTTTCTATTCTTTCTTTTATCATATTTCTTATTTTCTCTTCATTTTCTCTATCATATTGTTTTTTTCTTTCCCTTGTTCTCCACTGTTAACCTCATCTCCCCCCCCCTCTCTCTCTCCCTCTAACCGCTTTCACTAATGAGCAAAAAAGAAGGTAAAGGAAGAATAAACGGAAGGAGAGAGAGAGAGAGAGAGAGAGAGAGAGAGAGAGAGAGAGAGAGAGAGAGAGAGAGAGAGAGAGAGAGAGAGAGAGAGAGAGAGAGAGAGAGAGAGAGAGAGAGAGAGAGAGAGAGAGAGAGAGAGAGAGAGAGAGAATTTTCTTTCTTCTTTTTTTCTCTTCTATTCTTTTCAATATCGATTTTTTTTAGTTTAGTTTATTTTCTCCGTTTTTTTTTTCTTTCGTTTTTTGTTATTTTATTTGTTTCGTTTTCTTTTTTTTCATTTTATTCAATATCTTTTATTATTTCCTTCCATTAATTTTCTTTCTTCTTTCCTGTGTTGTTCTTCGTCTTTATTTGTTTGTTTATTTTCGTTTCTATTCTAATTTCTTCTTGCTCAATTTTTTTCTATTTTAATCCATTTATTCATTTATTTCCTGCTTCATTCTCTCATTTCTTTCTTTTTCATTCATTTATTCATCCATTCATTTTATACAACTACAACTTTCACCTAACCACTTTCCCTTCTCTCTCTCTCTTTCCCCACAGCTGTGACCTGACTTGACCTGACCCCACCTGCAGAGCGCGCCACAAAGGTCAACAGGGAGGCGGCGCTATGTAGACTCACACACCAGGTCAACTCATGTGACCTGGAATCGAACTTGACCTGACCTCACCTAACCTTACAGCATGTCAGTCATTTGCAAGACCTTCGTTCAGAACACTTGGCGGCGTGACCTCTGCTCCAACTGCTTCAAGAGTAAAGAGGAGCATGGAGGAGGAGGAGGAGGAGGTGGAGGAGTGGTAGGAGGAGGAGGAGGCAGTGTGGATTTAGGCCTAGGAGAAGAGGAGGAGGACTTTAGCCTAGAGGGAGTGAGGCCTGGGTCAAAAAGATACGTGGGTGTAGCAGGGCGTGTGTACCAGAGAGGGTATTACGCCCAAAACTCATGGAAATCACTAGTTATCGATAAATCAGACCCTTCCACGCCCTCCCCAGCGACGAGGCCCACCAGCAGCGCCTCCCTCATGTCCCCGGCGCTCATCAGGGGCGTGGCGTCCTCCCTAGTGACCCAAGAAAACGAGAAGAACCGGAAACTTAGCGATCTTGACACGCCAGACCTGTTTGGATGTGATCGGCTGACACGCAGACTGTCCTCCACTCTCACTACTGCTACCACCACGCCCACCACGCCCGCCACAGCCCCGCCCCCCCGCCAGAGCCAGGCCAAGATCCTTTCCCAGCTGCTGGATGACAAGGAGGAGGTGGAGGAGAGGAGGGAGGAGAGCAAAAGGAGTGTGGAGAAGGAGGAGTTTGAGAAAGGAGATGCCAGCAGTGACTTGGGATCCGAAGCGAGTAATGATAGTGTGGTGTCCTCCGCCTCATCTCCCTCATCTCCCTCCTCCACCTCCTCCTCCTCCACCACCTCCTCCACCTGCCAAGTGTCCTGCTCCGCGCCCAACAGCGACACAGCCTCCATCAAGAGCGAAGGGAAGGAAGAGGAGGAGGAGGAAGAGAGTAAGATCCAAGCTATCATTGTCCCTCCTAAAAGCATCCTCAGAAAACCCTCCTCACCAAAGAAAACGAAGCGTAGCAAGGAAGGGAGGAGGGGCGTCACTTTTAACTCCCAACTGCAGGAACTGATAGGATACGGCGGGGATGTGGATTACGGGGAGGAAGATGAGGAAGGATACCAAGATGAGGATGACGAGGACGATGACGAGGACTTTTTCGAGGACTTGGCCAGCTTGACGCCCCACGAGAGGATGCTGCGGCGGGAGACCCTGAAGAACACTGAATACAACTCTGATAACAAGAACCTGAGCAAGGATATACCTGAGGAGGAAATTCTGCCTTCCGTTCAAGAGCTGGAGGAGAAACGCAAGCTTATTCTGGCGGAGATAGAGGCGCTGGAGAGACTGGGGCGAGAGAACAAGCTGAGGAATGAGAAGGTGAAGGAAGTGGTGAAGGAGGTGGTGCAGGAGGACGCCAACAAGCAGGAGGCACGCGTTAAACTCAAAAGGTCATCTCCACTAGTCTCCACGAAGCCTCTGATTGCTCGCACGTCCTCCTCAGAGCCCAGAGTGAACCAGGTGCTGCCCATGAAGAACGGGGAGGTGGTGCGCCCTGGTGTGACGGCCCCTGTGGCTGCCCCGCTCATAGACGCCCCTCCCAAGTATGTATCCAGGGAGGAGGAGATGGTGGAGAAGGAAATCCCGCTGCAGGAAAGGCCGGAGGAGGTGAAATACACGCACAAAGTCACTTCTATCGATGACGTGTACGAGATGAAGGAGAAAGTGACGTGTTTAGATGATGTGTGCCCGCCCAAGGATGCCTCGTCTTCAGCCCCTTCGTCAGGTAGTGCCACGGAGCCCCCAGCAGTCCCCAGGCCCACCACAGCGCCCCCTGCCCGCCCTGCACCCCCCAGCAAGGCCCCAGCAGTCAGGCCAGCTTCTGAAGGTGGGATGAAAGACCTCACACTGAAGGGAAACAAGGGAATGGAAAGGAAAAGTGTATCCCCTCCACTTCCTTCTACTTCCACCACCACATCCACCACCACCACCACAGCCGCCACATCCTCATCCACCACACCCACCACAGTCACTAGTACTAACACATCATCCACCACAACCACCACCTCCACAAAGCCCACTACTGCCACCACCACTGCTACCTCCACCACCACCACGAAGGCCCCACCCCCAGTCTCTGCTCCAAGGAAGTCCCTCACTAATGGAACTGCAAAGAAGGAACCTATTCTACGACTCACATCCACCACTACCTCTACCACCACCACCACCACCACCACCACCACCAGCACCACCAGCACGACAGAGGTGGTGAAGAAGGAAGACACACCATCTGCCTCCACCAAATCTGACAGTACAGCTTCCTCACACACAGAGACTCAGGCCAGGGAGTCGAGAGTGAGTCAGGAGGAGTCTAGCGTGTGTGAGTCCCCACGATTAATGCCTCAGAGCTCCCTGGAGTCCCCCAAAGCACCAGCTAGTCGCCAGAGCAGCACTTCCAGCTGTATGTCCACCTTTGGCACCCCCATTATGCTCCCCACCACCACCCCCACCTCCTCCACACCCCCCCAGCAGAACACCTCCTTCCTCCACTCCTCCAGGGGGGCGTACGAGGACCCCTACAGCTGCCCCGCTAACCTGGTGGCCCCCGCTACGCCAGATTTCCTGCGGGAGATCAAGACACCCCCAGAGGTACCCACCCCCACGGCAGGGATCTCCAAGTCCGCCCTGTACGCCTCCACCTCCTGTCTGAAGGGGCTCCCGGGGGCACGGCCAGTCATCACCCCCAAGCCACCCATGCTGAAGGAAAAGCCCCGTATCCCCCTCAAACCCCCGCCAGCCTCCAGGGGGATCTATGCC
>CM035191.1:19830668-19839639 GCA_020233015.1 Callinectes sapidus
CAGGCCGTTCCTCCAGCATCAGGGGGGAGGAGGACAGGGAGAAGAGAAGAGCCCCACAGCCTCCCGCCATTATACAGGTGAGTCCGGCCCTTCTGCAGGTGGTAACGAGGCGCCTGGTGGGGGTAGTGATTGCTTAAAGATGAGGTTATCCTAAAACATCTATCTTTCTTTCTTTTGTTTTTCCTTGTTTTATTGGAATCTTTCTTAACACTGATGTTTTTCCTTGTTTTATTTGAGTTTTCCTTGTTTTGTTAGAGTTACACAGTGGTTGAACAGGTAAAGAAGTGTCAGGTGGGGGTAGTGATTGCTTGAAAGGAGATGAGGTTATCCTAAAACATCTATCTTTCTTTTGTTTTTCTTTGTTTAATTGGAATTGGAATCTTTCTTAACACTGATGGTTTTGTTTTTCCTTGTTTACTACTACTACTACTACTACTACTACTACTACTACTACTACTACTACTACTACTACTACTACTACTACTACTACTACTACCACCTGATTCTTCCTTAAAATGTGAAGAAGAAACATTACCAAAAAACTCACTAACACACTCACTACCTCTCTCTCTCTCCCTCCAGCAAGCAGCACAGGAAGCAGCACAGAAGGCCAGCACCAGACACCAGCACCAGAAGCAGGACAGCATTAGCAGCACCGGCAGTGGCAGCACCCCCAGGCCAGTCAGCAAGGGCCCAGCACCTGCCCGACCACCTCCACACACCAACACAGCCGCTGCGAACACTGATGCTGCGGAGGAAGATGATGATGAGGTGGGTGGGGGGGAGGGGGTAGGTTTGGGTTAGTGGTAGTGGTTGTGCTGTGCTGTGAGGATTTGCTGTGTCAGGGGTAAAGGAGGGGAAATGTAAGGAACGGTGGGATTGTGCTGTGGAGATTTGCTGTGTGTGTGTGTGTGTGTGTGTGTGTGTGTGTGTATGTATGTGTGTGTGTGTAGATAGCATAATTATATTTCTCCACTATTACTACAACTACTATACTACTACTACCACTACCACTACTACTACTACTACTACTACTACTACTACTACTACTACTACTACTACTACTACTACTACTACCACCACTACCATACCACCACCACTACTACCACTGACCACCACCACCACAACAGACTGGACTCAAACACCACCACCACCACCACCACCACCAACAACAAGACAAGGAGAACTCAGAGGATGGAGGAGGAGGAGGAGGAGGGGAAGGAGGAGGACATGAGACGAGGCCCAGGAGGAGGACAAAGAGGACCAGTTCAGACCGCCGTAACCCACAGGACGGCGGGGGGCGGCTGAGTGGGGGGCGAGTGGGACCCTTGGCGCCAAGATCCCTCCAGGCACAGTATGGGGCCGTCATGTCTGCCAATATGGACGCTCTGGCTAATATTCTGGACCAGGTGAGTGTTGCGGGTTTAAACGGTGATTTGTTGGTGACCCTTTGGACTCCTAACCCCTTCAGTACTGGGATATGTTTTTGTGTTTAGTTTTAGGTGTGGTTTGGTGGTTTTGTTGATGTTAGGAAGGGTCTATGGAGGTGAGAAGGTTAATTAATGGTCAGTCTGTGTTGTTTTGATCACCACATGAGTTTCTGAAGCTAAAGAATTGTCTAATGGTAAACAGAGTAGATATGGAAATGCATCTCAGTACTGAAGGGGACTGGCAAGTTAGTGGGGGTTTTTATTCTCATTGCTTTTATTGCCCTTGGTCTGCTTCCCTCATATAAAAAGAAGTATTAGATTTTGTGGAGTCTTATGATACTGTTGATAATCTCTTTTAGTACTATTAGGTTAGGTTAGGTTAGGTTAGGTTAAGAATACTATCTCTTCACACACACTCCTTCCCAACAG
Source organism: Callinectes sapidus (assembly GCA_020233015.1). NCBI lineage: Eukaryota > Metazoa > Arthropoda > Malacostraca > Decapoda > Portunidae > Callinectes > Callinectes sapidus. The sequence continues at coordinate 19,832,528 of CM035191.1, forward strand.
CTCTCAGCAGAAGCACACCCCCAAGGCTATGAAGACTTAGCAAGCACGGCAGCCACCTGGGGGGACATCACCCTAGACGACCGCATCCTGGTGGGGGCGGGGCAGCGGCTCTTCTACCTGGGGGCGCTGCGGGGCCGGGACGTCACACTCATGCTGACGTCGGAGGCAAAGATCGAGGCCCACCACCTCCTGACGCCGCTCCCCCTGCTGGCCTTCAAGGAGGACCACCTGCCAGCGCGTCTTCTCTCACACCGCACTATTGTTAGGGGGAATTTCTCACCGGGTTAGTTTGTTTGTCTTTGTTTGGTGTGTGTGTGTATGTCGATTTCTTACACACATACTTATGAACACACAGATATAGAAATAGATTGAATAGATAGCTAGCATTATTACACACACACACACACACACAGACAGACAGACAGACAGACAGACACATGCACATATCCTAACCCAATCCAGCCAAACCTAACCTATCTAAACTACCCCTCAACACACACACACACACACACACACACACTCACACACAGATAGACAAAGAAAATAGATTAATGAAGAGACAGTTTATTGACCACAACAAAGATTATTATACACACACACACACACACACACACAGATAGATAGATAGATAGATAGATAGATATTTTATTGACTACACCAAATACAAATAAACAAAATCAATGAAAAACAGGTAGGCAAATATAAAAGAAATAAAAGAAGATACCCATGTACAAACAAATTAAAATGTAGTCCAACATATAAAACCAGCTTTACATCGTAATTCTCAAACAGTGAAAAAAAATCACACACACACACGCACACACGCATACATCCTAACCTAACCTAACTTACATAAACTCCCCTCTAACACACACACACACACACACACAAAACTAAACCAACCCTAACCTAACCTAACCTAACCCATTTCCAGGCACAGTGTGGGTTCTTCCTCCCATGAAGCTGACCACACTAAGGTCTCGCATCAAGGAGGAGATGAGGGAGCCGGGGCCAGGGGAGTGGCTGCAGGATGCGTGTCTCCACCTGCTGCAGCTGGTGACGGGCCTGAAGCAGCTGCAGGCCCGGGGGGTGGAGGAGACTTCGCTGGACCTGGCAGTGGTGGCTCGGGACAGCAGAGACCCCTACCCACGCCTGATTCTTGTCCCACCGCCACCTGATGCTTGTAAGTGTGTGTGTGTGTGTGTGTGTGTGTGTTTTGTTTCATAATTTGCCATTTTTTGAGGACAGAACCTTCACCAATATTTCACAAACTCTTGCATACATATCAGAGTGAAATGAAGCCTAACCTAACCTGTGTGCTGTGGTTCTGTTGCAGGTGGGGGAGCCATGTCGCTGTGCCAGTGTGCTGCGGCCGCCACTCTACTCCTGGTGGGGGCACAGCAGCCGGAGCAGCAGGCCAGGGAAGGCAGCTGTGAGGTGCCCCCAGACATTCCCTCCCATCATGCCTTTGTCTGTCTCCTGCAGCTGCTACACAAGGAACGCTCCGTCTCACTCACCCAAGTATGTTAGAGAGAGAGAGAGGGAGAGAGGATTTGTCTTTTATTCTTATGGATGTCATCTTTTTATCTCTTCACTTACACTCTTTGCTTTCTCATCTTTTCTTGTTCGTTAATTTCCTTTCTTTCACCCTTTCTCTTCCATTTCCTTCCTTTCATCCTCCCTATCCCTCCCTGTTCTTCCTTTGCCTTCTATTCATTTCCTTCTACCCTCTTATCCTACCCTCATCCTTTCATCCACCTTTATCTTCCCCTGTTGTCCCATCTATTCATCTCCTTCCACCATCTTCACGTCACCACCACTCACCCACTCACCCAGCTGTCCCCCACACAGGCCAAGAGGGTGCTGGAGGCCATGCTGTTTGGGCCGGAGAGCTTCCTGACGGGGGAGGAGGATGAGGATGAGGAGGAGGAGGACGATGAGCAGGTGGAGGCGACCCTGGAGCGATGGCTGGACCTGGAGAGAGCTACGGTACTCCACTCCCTCACCCGCGGCCCCCCTCATTCCCCCATTCTGACTAAGTTCCACCTCCTGTTCCTGGTGAGCACGTCGGCCAGAGTGATGAGGGAGGCGGTGAGGCTCTTGGCAGCGGCGCGACCCCCTGAAGTGACGTCCTTTTGAGTGTAGGAAGTGTTATTGATGGGTTAGTTTGTGTTTTAGTTTTTCTTATTTTCTTATTTTCTTCTTAATTATTTTTTCTTATTTTTTATCTGGAGAATGTTTTTTTTTTTGTTTATAATTAGTGGGAGCAATCTTGGTTTAGTTGTGAAGGAAAGAGTGTGTTGTTTATAATTTTTTGTATTCATTTTTATTCTTTTTCTGTATTTTTTTGGAAGGTTTAGTTTATTTATTTGCTGATTGGCGGCGCGTCCTTCATCCACGGAAGTTACGTCTTTCTGAACTGGAAGAAAAGTCGCCTGTTGTATTTATTGATCTTTTTTTGGTTTCTTTCTTTATGCTCATAGGAAAAGTGACATTTTTTTTTATTGTATTTCCACTGTGATGTTCTTTTAAGTTATTCCCCCACAAGAGTTGCTCCCAGGAAAGAGAGAGAAAAGTTTAAGTGTCTGTTTTTAAAGTTGAAGATTTTTATTGGCTCAAAAAGAAAAGGAAGATTTGTTTTAAGGAGTTCTTGAGAGGTGATTGTTTTTATTATTCTTTTTAAACCAATACCCATGAAAGGAGAGAGTGAGTGACCTTTTTTTACATGTTGGGAAAAAAAGGTTCATTCTTGTAATTATCTGAAGTGCCTTCTGACCTGCCGCTGCTGAAGTCATGTGAAGTGAGTGCCTTGCTGCTGCTGCTCAGGACAACTCTCTTCCACTGAAACAAACAAAACAGCTTCTTTAAGGCCAAAAAATAGTGACCTTAACCAGAAACCTTATTCAGAAGCACCAATAGGAAGATGCTCTTGTTGTGACCCTGTGTGCCTTATCTTGCCTCACCTGACACACCCTCACCTCACCTGAAGCTGTACCTTGCTCACTCCCCCCCCCCTCCCCCCTGAAGGCAGCACCACCCTTATTCCTTAGTGGAGGGCAGGGGATAAGGAGGGGAATCAGAATGCCTTGTCAAACACACTGGGAAGGGGATCTGAGTGTCTTATCCTTATTTAGTCCTGCTGGGAGGGAGGGAAGGAGGATCTGAACACCTCATTGAATCTCTCTTGATGGTGAGAGGGAGATGAGAGGAGGAGCAAAGTGTGTAATGTCCTCCCTGTGGTGGTGTGAGGGACATACAGAGAGAGAGGATCTAATGCCACTGTTCCCCTGTCTTGTGTTGGGAGGGACAGCTGATCCCAAGTCAATTCAAATGTGCTAATAATTCACTGGATAGGACTGTGTGTGTGTGTGTGTGTGTGGAGGTACAGTGTTGTGAATTGTGATTATAGTGCTCAACCACATTGTATAAGAAAGAGAGAGTGAGTATGTATGAGTGAATAAAAAGAATATTCTCTAATTAACATAATTAGAAATATTCTGAGGTATTGTGAATAATCAAAGGTAACCAGAGAGAGAGAGAGAGAGAGTGTAGTGTATGATTGAGTAACACATAGATGAATGATGTCAGCTGAATGAAGTGTGTTGTTGTACATTTATTTAGAAGCAGGACAAGCTTTAAGTTCTCACAAATTAAAATAGAACATTGATAATTGACATATTCTGAAAACCTATAAAAAATGAATTAACTTATTATTTTGAATCTGTTTTTTGTTCTTTTGATTTTTGTATGTAGTTGTGGTTTTTTTAGACGATACTTTATATCTGTATTTTACCTCTTACTGGTTTTAATGTGCCACGTGTGAATGATGTTATAATTAGCAGTAGTGTTGATGATATGCTGACCACACAGTGCAGTATATAACTCCTTAACAACCTGTATAACTTCTCTTAATAACTTTCCTTTCCCTTCGTGGTGTAATAAATGTTTCTTCTTTTGTATATAATGTAATTTTTTGTACAATTATCTCAGTTGGTGCGTTTGTACATAGATAATTCCTTCACCAGACTGGTCAAGCGGTCCTTACCTTACCATGGAATAAAACGGTGACTCAAACCTTCCTTTGCTTCATTTATCATTCCTTATTGCCGGGCTTTAAGGGGACTGGCAAATAAGTGGGCTTTTTCATTTGACCTGATTTATTTACTTTTATTTTTATTTTATTTTTCCTTTGGTCTGTTTTCCCGTCTTACATAAAAAAAGGCTTTGTGTTCTTTGGTGTTAATGAACCTTCAGAGAGAGAGAGACTATGTAGATACAAAGTTAGAAAAACCAACTTATCCACCTTAAAAGTATACATACATTAAATATCCATGAATTATAACGAACTTTTACGAACTTCACATGAGTAATAAAGGTGAACAAGACAGAGGAAAGTAAAACAGTCCCTAGATCAAGGCAGTTTTGTGAGGCGCAGGAGCAGTCACCAACCAGCAGCAGCCCCACCACTCCGCCATTCTGGGATCCTGACAGCACAGAGGCGGTGGTGGGCAGCATTTCTCCTGCTGTGTGGCAGTCTTCTCCCTCGTGGCGTGCTGGTGGTGCAGGTGGTGGAAGGACTCAGCTCAGTGCCAGCCATGGAGGGAGACAAGAAATACACGGAAGATGCTGAAATGGAGGTGAGATGAGATGGTGGAGAGAGAGAGAGAGAGGGAGGGTGAGTGAGTAAAGGCTTCATAAGTAACAAGCGAACCACTCAGCTCTGATTAAATTATTACTTCACTAAGAACTAATGCAAACTTATATTACTACTACTACTACTACTACTACTACTACTACTACTACTACTACTACTATTCAGATAAAGTTATAGAATTAATGAGTTTGGAGATGGTTCGAATTCAGTGTTGGGAAGGTGACGTGGCAGTGGTGGTGATGGAATGGCGGTGTGTGTAGTGAAGGGAGGGAGGGAGGGAGGGCCGTCTGTGGCTGAGCATTAATGTGTGTGAGTGACTCTTGAGGTGAGTGTGGTGGTGGTGGTGGTGGAATGTGGCCGTGGATTGTGTGGAGGTGAAGTGAGGAGGTACATACATAGGAGATGATGAGCAGTGTAGTGGTGGTGGTGGTGGTGGAATGTGGGGAGTGGATTATGTGGAGGTGAGGTGAGGTGAGGAGGTACTACATACATACACTACGTACTACATAGGAGATGATGAGCAGTGTGGTGGTGGTGGTGGTGGAATGTGGGGAGTGGATTATGTGGAGGTGAGGAGGTACTACATACATACACTACGTACTACATAGGAGATGATGAGCAGTGTGGGTGGGGAGTGGGGAAGCCAGCAGGATACCAGTACGTGTTGTGTGGTGCGAAAAGTGCAGCAGGTGTTTCGCCATGGCGCTGTGGCGACAACGGCTGTTTCAGGCGGGCGGAGGTGCGGGAGTACCGTCAGGGATCACGGTAAGAGTTTGATAGCCTCTCTCTCTCTCTCTCTCTCTCTCTCTCTCTCTCTCTCTATATATATATATATATATATATATATATATATATATATATATATATATCTCCAAATGCTTGTATCATTTACTCCATCTATTTATTTAACGTTCAGGTTTCTCATCCATAAGACAACACTGATCATGCGTGTTTTAACTACTCTTCATCTTGTTGTTATTGATATATTACTGTTGGTAATTATCTTTCTCATCCTCTGAAATAACCTTTTTTGCTTAATTTTTTTTTTTTTTTCCAGTTTTCTCTACACATTCCGTCTGTTTTGCAGGAAGAAGTCTGATTGAAGTCGCCCCTGATCTGCTGCAGTCCTCCCTGGGCCTCCTGCCTCCCTCTACTCACTCCATCAGGTGTTTAGAAGTATACGCTGGACCCGCCCAGACACAACGTAGATGTCCTGTCTCTCTCTCTTGCTGCTGCTGCTGTTATCGTCTCCAGTGGTTAAAGTTAAAAGTTGTAATAGTGTCAAATATTTTTAATTTTGTCTTAATATTGTGTAAAGAAAAAAGTAAAGAAAAAAAAAGTTATTTGATGGTAACATTCAACCAGCATTTTGTGAGAAAGCATAGCAAGTAAAAGGTGGTGGAAGTAGTCTCCTTTCCCCCACCCACCCCAGTAGTGGAGGAGGAATACTTAGTGTTTAAGGTACAATTAGCACATAGAGGCCCCGTCCCTCCCCACAAGGCTGGGGAGGGACGGGGCCTCTATGTGCTAATTGTACCTTAAACTTATTATATTTTTGGGGAGTATTCCTCCTCCATTACTGGGGGGGGGGGGGGGAATGAGACTACTTCCACCACCGTTTATTTGCTATGCTTTTTTTTTTGTACACTAAAATATAAAATGCAAGAAAACAATTACATAAATAAAAGTACATTTAAACTTTTATTACAATTTAAGTTTATATCCTCTTGTAGACAGCCAGGCTCTTGCAACACTGAACACATCAATCAACTCTTGGTGCTGCTGCTATCCACTCCTTCCTTCACGTTGAATGCTGGGCTGACACGTGGCTCACTTCACCCATGGCTCCACTCACACCTCATAACACAGACCACCACCACCACCACCACCTCTTCTGCCAGACTTGGTGTAGATACGCAGGGATGACACGCACTACCGCTCCATCTCTCCTCCTCCTCCTCCAGTACCTCTTAAGACCTCAACCATCTAAACTCTTCATCGCTGGCCACCTGGTTCCCCGCGGCTCCTCAGGGTTGTGGTGGTGGTGGTGGCGGTGGTGGCTAATCTTCCTTGTCTCAGGTAGTGGACAGCTCTCTTCCCTCTCCTGCCTCAGTCCTGCAAGCAAATAGAAGTTCTTAGTGGTGAAGAATCTGCATAATCGATACGTAATGAGTAAAGAAGTATTAAAAGTTTTGTGTTATATTTCTTAACATCAAAAAACATCCATCTAAGTGAATGAAGGGTCTGTAATGCTATGAAATAATTAATAGTTTATAATTTAGTGATATAATTTGTAGCTCATAACTAGAAAACCAGCAATAATTGTCTACTTATCTAACCACACACACACGACATTTAAGGTGGTATTATTAAGAGTGAACACAATGATAAGAACAGTTTGAAGTGAATTTTTGGAGAGAGAGAGAGAGAGAGAGAGTGTGTGTGTGTGTGTGTTAGC
>CM035191.1:19909963-19929963 GCA_020233015.1 Callinectes sapidus
TTTAACTTGTTTTGTCTTGCCTTGTCTTGCCTTACTTTCCCTTGCCCTGCCTTGCTTTGCCTTGTCTTCCTATACCTTCCCTTCCCTTGCCTTGCCTTGCTTTCCCATACCTTGTCTTACCTTGCTTTACTTTCCTTTGCCTTCCCTTCCCTTCCCTTCCCTTGCTTTGCCTTGCCTTGTCTCGTCTTCCCTCGCCTTGCCTTGCTTTGCTTTCCCATGCCTTGCCTTGCCTTACCTTGCTTTACCTTCCCTTGCCTTGCTTTGCCTTGCCTTGTCTTGTCTTGCTATACTTTGCCTTCCCTTCCCTTGCTTTGCCTTGCTTTGCCTTGCTTTACCTTGCTTTACTTTGCCTTATATCGTCTCACCTCACCTCACCTTGCCTTGCCTTGTCGAGCCTTGCCTAGCCTCGCCTCCAGTGCTTCCCCATCAGACCTCCATCAGTGCGCCGCTACCCGTCTGCGCTTCGGGTCCCCATTACGAGTGAGGCATCGTGCGTGTTTGCATTTTCTGGCGGCTCCCTGGGACTCTATTAGCATTTATTCCTCGTTTCCTAAAGGTCCCAACACGCTGACCCGCCCCGCCGCTCCCACAAACTGTGTCCTGGAGTCTCGGTGCTTCAGGGAGTGATGGGGGAGGGAGGGTAGGGGGGGTGTGGTAGAAGAGATGGGTGGTAGGTGGTGTGGTAGGGAAAGTATATGAGGGAGAAGAATGGGTGTATGTACGTAGGTTGGTGGTGGTGGAAGAAAGGTGGTGAGAGGAGAGAGGAGAGAGGAGAGGAAAGGAGAAGGGAGAGGAAGAGAGAGAGGGAGAGTTAGTGTTGAGGATGTTGATCTTTTGAAGTTCTTATGGTTGAAATTGAAAGAAAAATAGATGAGTACAAAATATTAATCTGGTAAAGTTTTGGGTTACAATTAAAGAAAATAATGAATGGAAACCTTTTTGTGTTGTAGTCGAGAGAAAGAGAGAGAGAGAGAGAGAGAGAGAGAGAGAGAGAGAGAGAGAGAGAGAGAGAGAGAGAGAGAGAGCGTAGTGGTGGCTTATCCGGCAACTAATGTGATGTTTTTTTTCCAGTGTGTAGAAATGTTGATGTTGTATTGTTGTAAGTGGAAGAATGTGCTTATGACCTAGTGATGTGGGTAACAAAAGTCTCTTCACCTGTTGAGCTCATGACATTGGCAACTGTGCAGGTAAGATTCGATACTCATTCATTAAAAGAAAAAAATAATCATGCTCGTGTTTTATTAAATTGTCATATTACGTTACAGTTAATTTTTCAATGTGTATAAAGGAGTCTAGTTTAGCTTTGTGATTTTGAGTTTTAGGATCTTAACCTCTTCAATACTAAGACACATTTTTACCACGAGTTTTGTGTATGATTAAACAATTTTGTTGACATTAGGAAGGGTCTATGGAAGTCCGATGATTATTAGCTAGAAGTTGTATTATTCTAATCCCTACATTAATTTCTGAAACTGTACAGAATCTCCCAATAGTAATCAAAATGAATAAGGAAACACATCATTGTACTGAAAGGGTTAACACACACCAAAAAATAATGAATAAATAAATAAAAATGAAAATGAATAGGAAAATAAACAAATAAATAAATAAAGACAAAACACCACAGAGCACCCACACAGCACCCACACAGCACCCAGTTACAAGCAGACTAATGAACAACACCAGGCACGAAGCGAGGAGTCAGCACCGGTCACTGCAATGATGTACAGAGAGATTTGTGATACGGACGTGAGGTGAAGCGGAGTGAGGTGGAGAGGAGTGAGTCAGGTGAGTGGGACTGAATGATGAAGCAACGCAGGTGAGTATGGATCAGTATTAATGGATAGTCTCAAGTCTCTACCTAACCTAACCTAACCTAACCTAACCTAACCTAACCTAGCCTAAATCCATCTTAACCTCCTGAAATTAGTGTCATACTTAAGCCATTGTTGTTCATGAAATAATGGCTAAAAGTACAATACCAATTCCGTGAGTATAAGATGAATTTTAAGACTAGAAATTTGTCTAAGAAAAGCTACGTACTTAAGAATCTTTATTAATATTGGTACAGGTGGTAGTGGGGAGGGATTCTATATATATATTTTTTATTTTCTATGTATTAAGGGCACCAGCAAAAACAAGCAAAACAAAACAAAACAAAACAAACTTTACCCATTCCAAAGATCAGAAATACATCAAAGAAAAACATTAAGATACTCAAAAAATCTCTGTCGATACTGGTCCTGGCGTTAACTGATAGAAGGGGAACACCTGGGCTTTTATATTAAGACGTATTTCAGGTAACCGCCACACTGAATGCAAATGGTGACTGGGGTGAAGGTTCAAGGTGGCGGGGACTGTAATTGCAAACCTCAAGTGGACTTTTAGGGAGTCAAAAATAGTGCTGTATAAAAAAGCATATAGGTAACGGAAGCTCGTAAAATGTAAATGAAACAAAGTGAAAAGCGTGCAAATAAGGTTCGGACGACCGCTACAGAGAGAGAGAGAGAGAGAGAGAGAGAGAGAGAGAGAGAGAGAGAGAGAGAGAGAGTCAGTACATACACCCCTACTATAGTACATGGCTACCCTTTTTACGAGAACACTTCCATCTTTGCTACCATGCCTTACCGTCCCTTACCTTCCCTCACCCCCCCTCCCCCCCTTACCCTCCCTCCTTCCCTTCCTCTTCCTTAACCTCCTTCGCTCCATCTTCCATCTCCTTAACCTGCCCCTCCTCGGCCCATAACAGCCCGCCGCGCCCATAACAAGCGGAGGAGCCAATGGTGAGCCTTCAGGTAGTTAGCACTGCACCTTATTGGGCAAGGCGGCGTGAGGACCTCTTCACCCCGAGGCCACAGGAGAGCAGCAGCAGCAGCATCAGGAGGAGGAGCAGGAGGAGGAGGAGGTGGTGGTGGAGAGTGAAAGGAGGAAGGGAAGGAAAAGTTGAAACAGGAATGGTTTGCTAAGGTGAAAATGACATTGATATGAGGAGATAGCCAGCTGGAAGAGGAGGAGGAGGAGGAGGAGGAGGAGGAGGAGGAGGAAGAGGAGGAGGAGGAAGAAGAGGCGGCTTTTGAGGGGGAGATGAAAGCAAAATGTGGAGGTGGATGTAGTGTTAAAAAAAGTATACAACAAAAAGCAAAAAGAATAGTAAATCATGAAGAACAACAAGAAAAGCAACTAAAAATAAGAAGAATAAGATTACCATGATAACGAAAAAAATATATAAAAAAACTTATATAGAAGAAAACTGCTGGCGTAAGTGAATTATAACGTGAAAAGAAGGAGGAGGTGGAGAGGACGAAGCAAACTGATGAACGAACATTTTTTTTTTCTTTCAAATATGACCCAGAAAATTAATGTTTGAATAATGAAAACCCTATGAATAATTAATGTTATTATTCAAATGACCACCACCACCACCACCACCGCCACCACTACTAAAACACACCATTAGCATTCCTTTCTACCATCCTAAAAAAAAAAATAATTAAGAAGTTTTCGTCCTATCATAAGAAAAACACCTTTATTTACGTATCATAGACGCTGCAGTGAAAGAGAAGAAGAAAAAAGAAAGAAAAGGAAAAAAGAATCTGATTACACAATTTTTTTAGAATCACATCCTGTTCTCTTCTTCTTCCTCATGTCTTCTTCCTCTTCCTTCTTTTCCTTCCTTCCTTCCTTCCACCTCCTCCTTCAAGCCCAAAATCCTAAACTCAAACCATTTCCTATTATTTTTCCTACCGATGCCTCCTTCACCTCCTTCACCTACCCTCCCTCTCCTCTCCCTCTTCCTTCCCTCTCCCCTCCCTTTCTCCTCCCTCTCCCTTCCCTCTTCCGTTAGCGATTCAAGGATTTATCGCAAGTTATCACCGCGGGGCGCCGAGTATTTACGGAACAAAAAACGAAAAAAAAACGAAGAAAACGGGGAGGGGTTAGGAGGGGGGGGGACAAAAAGAAACAGGCTTCAGAACGTTAGTTGGACCACAAAATGACATTCTTAGATGGAAAACAGCCTTCCTGCCAGCCCGATAGGATCTCAACGCGGGGCATCCTGTAGATATGTGGGTATGGGGCACTGGGGCATGGAGGAGGGGGTGGGGGGCTGCAGGGAGGATACATGGGGGGCATAGGGGCATAGGGCACAGTGGGATAATGAGGGGAGGGTGAAAAAAAATAATTAAAAATAGGAGGGAGGAAGGAAAGGTGGGGAGTGTGTTAAGTGGGTGTATGCTAAATAGAGAGTAGAGAGGAGAGAGTAGAGAGTAGAGAGAGAGAGAGAGAGAGAGAGAGAGAGAGAGAGAGAGAGAGAGAGAGAGTACAAGACATGCATTGATAAAAGAGAAACATGGATAAGTAAACAATGAAATAAAAAACAAGAGAAAGAACAACAAATCTAGACAACAACAAGAACAAGAACAAAATCAAACAATAACAATCCAAACCACAGGAATAAAAGACAAAAAAAGTCAAAACAAGAGAGAAAACAAGAGATAGAAACACCAAAAAAAATGTAACTAAACAAATCAAAACAACAGAAAAACAAGAGTAACAAATAAAAAGTTAAAACAAGGAAGGAAGAAGAGTAAAAAAAACACTAAACAACAACAAACCAACAAAACAAATCAAAACAACACAAAACAAGAGTAACAAATAAAAATAAATAAAAAAACAAGTCAAAACAAGAAAGAACAAGAGTAAAAACACACACAAAAAACACTAAAACAACAACAAAAAAACAAAAAATTCACCAGTATAAACATCACCATCACAAAAATGCACGAACAAACGAGAAAGAGAAAAAGAAAGAGAGAGAGTACACAACCAAATCAAGACAAATAAAAAAACAAGTCAAAACAAGAAAGAACAAGAGTAAAAAACACAAAAAAAACACTAAAACAACAACAATAAACAAAAAATCACCATCACAAGAATACACGAACGAACAAAAAAGAGAAAGAGAGAGAGAGAGAGAGAGTACACAACCAATACAAGAAAGAACAAGAAAGAACAAGAGTAAAAACACAAATAAAACACTAAAACAACAACAAAAAATCACCATCGCAAAAAATACCCGAACGAACGAACGAAAAAGAGAAAAAGAGAGAGAGAGACTGAACGCAACCAATACAAGACAAATAAAAAAAACAAGTCAAAACAAGAAAGAACAAGAGTAAAAACACAAAAAAAACACTAAAACAACAACAAAAAATCACCATCACAAAAATACACGAACGAACAAAAAAGAGAAAAAGAAAGAGCGAGAGACTGAACGAAACCAATACAAGACAAATAAAAAAACAAGTCAAAACAAGAAAGAACAAGAGTAAAAACACACAAAAAAACACTAAAACAACAACAAAAAATCACCATCACAAAAAATACCCGAACGAACGAACGAAAAAGAGAAAAAGAAAGAGAGAGAGACTGAACGCAACCAATACAAGACAAATAAAAAAACAAGTCAAAACAAGAAAGAAAAGAATAAAAACACAAAAAAAACACTAAAACAACAACAAAATAACAAAAAATTCACCAGTATAAACATAACCATCACAAAAATACACAAACGAACGAAAAAGAGAAAAAGAAAGAGAGACACTGAACGCAACCAAGACACATTCACCCACTTGTCCTGAGGCGCGACGGGGGAGTGGGGCGGATGGAGGAGGGGCGGCGGGTGGATGACGCGAGGTGGGTGAGGCGTCGGGCGTTCATATGGCGCCTATTAAGGTGTTCCTCGAGTTCCTGGTCTTCCTCCCCCACCAGGTTAGGATTGTACTTGTAGTGAAGCTGTGGGGGGAGAGAGAGAGGCAGGGAGGTTATATACAAGGTGAAGGGAGAGAGAAAGGGAGAGAGAGAGAGAGAAAGGGAGAGAGAGAGAGAATTATGGATATGAGAGAAAGGGAGGTAAAGAGACAAGAGAAAGGAGAGAAGCAAAGAAAAGAAGAATGAAGGGAAAGAATGTACAAAATAGTGAAGGGCAGAGAGAGAGAAAGAGAGAGAGAGATAGACATGAGAAAAAGAGAGGTAAAGAGACATGAGAAAGGAGAGAAGCAAGGATTATTATAGATGCAAAGAAAGGAAGAATGAAGGGAAAGAATGTACAAAAAAGTGAAGGGCAGAGAGAGAGAGAGAGAGAAAGAGAAAGAGAGAGAGAGAGATAGAATTATAGACATGAGAGAAAGGGAGGTAAAGAGACGAGAAAGGAGAGAAACAAAGATTATTATAGATGCAAAGAAAAGAAGAATGAAGGGAAAAGAATGTATAAAATGAAAATAGGAAACTTACAAGTATTAAAGATGCAAAGAAAGGGGAAAAAGAAGCAGGTTAAGGAGTATATTGAAGAAAGATAAAGGAAAAAGATTATAGATGCAAAGAAAGAATACAGAGGCTCATGTTTGGCAATAGGATAAAATGATAAATGATAAATACAATAGATAAATAGATAAAAAATTGATTCTCTTACCACAAACTTTCCACCAATGATCTATCAGCATTTGGTAAACAGAGACCCAAGATTGATAAAGAAATAGATAAATAGATAAACAGATAAATAGATAGATAAATAGATAAATAGATAAAAAATTCTCTTCCCCACAAACTTTCCAGCATTAACATACAAAAATTTATACAAAACGCTCCAATTCAGTAATAAAAACAAACAAATAAATAAACACAATGAATAAACAGATAACAATAAAACAAGATAAGAGTTAATAATAATAATAATGGAGAGGGTATATAAATAACTGATAGATGATAAAGAAGGGAATCCAATACCATAGATAAAATAGACAGTCTTCTCTGCAGTCACCTATAAATATCCTGTACAAAAACACTCAAAATTTAGTCATGAAATAAACAATACAATAGATTAAAAAAAAAATAAATGAAATAAACAATACAATACATAAAAAAGAACATATTAACACTACACATGCTGCTGTTGTATTAGACCAGACTGCACTATTGGCAATCCTTTAGTCAATCTCCTATAGGTAAGTAATGTGGAGACTCAAATTGCCCTTCTATTGCATTTCTACCTGTGCTGTGTGTGTCTACTGCAGTTTAAGTTGATGTTTAAAGGTGTACAGTGTGGGGTGGGGAGGGAAATACAGGTTGGTGCAGTTAAGTATAGAAGAAAATAGAGTGTAGTATGAAGAAAGTGAGTAAATAGAGTAGTATGAAGAAAATGAGTAAATAGAGTAAATAGAGTAAATAGAGTAGTATGAAGAAAATGAGTAAATAGAGTGTAGTATGAAGAGAATGAGTTAATATAGTAAGAAATATGAGTGTAGTAAGGAAAAAATGAATAGAGGAAAAAGACAGAAAGAAAGAATATGAGTATAGTTGAAGAAAAAGAAAGAAGAAAAATTAGTATAGTTTTAAAAAGAAAGAAAGAAAGAAAAATGAGCATAGTCAATACAAAAAGAAAGAAGAAATATAAGTATAGTTTTAAAAAGAAAGAAAGAAGAAAAATGAGTATAGTTTTAAAAAGGAAGAAAGAAGAAAAATGAGCATAGTCAATACAAAAAGAAAGAAGAAATATAAGTATAGTTTTAAAAAGAAAGAAAGAAGAAAAATTAGTATAGTTTTAAAAAGGAAGAAAGAAGAAAAATGAGCATAGTCAATACAAAAAGAAAGAAGAAATATAAGTATAGTTTTAAAAAGAAAGAAGGAAGAAAAACGAGCATAGTCAATACAAAAAGAAAGAAGAAATATAAGTATAGTTTTAAAAAGAAAGCAAGAAGAAAAATGAGCATAGTCAATACAAAAAAGAAGGAAGAAAATAAAGTATAACAAAGTACATCATCCTGTGTTCCCTGTATCACCCACTCTGCACAGTATTAACAGAATCTTGCACAAAGCGTTATTTAGAAAGTGGGTCATATTGAGTGAATGGTGAGGCCGTTTTTCAAGTGCCAGGCCTGTGTGCTGCAGTGATACAGTATTCTTGTCCATCCATGCAGCTAAACACTAACACACGCAGCATATAGAGTAGATGCTGTGAGGCCTTAAAATCTTGTGTAGTTGGGGGTTGCTGTTCCTCTCCCTTCACAGCGGAACCTGACACAGCATTCTTGTTTATCAGTGCAGCAAATAATAAGAGACACAGCAATATAAAGCAAAAGCTGTGAGGCCATAAAATCTTGTATCTTGTTGAGTTGCTGTTCTTCTTCCTTCACAGCCAAACCTGACACAGCAACCTCACTCCTTGGTGCTGTGGTGGGGCAACAAGTCATGAAACACAAGAATAGATGCTGTGAGTGCTTCCTAGAGTGACACGCTGCTCCTCCTCCACCCCACAGCACTCCCGGAACACTATGGTGCGTGGCGATAAAGATGAAATACACGTGAAAATACTAACAAACGCTGTGAGTGCTTCAGGTGGCAATGCAGCACCACACTGACATTTATTGGTGGTGTGGTGTTGGTGCTGCCCCCACAGTGAGTCACAATGGTGTGGGTGGTGGTGATGTGGGTGATGGTGATGGTGGTGATGGTGGTGATGGTGATGGTGGTGGTGTGGGCAGCTCATGCAGTGCCCAGGAAAGGAGGTAAAGAAGCTTGCCTTTGTTTACATTTGCGATAAGACGCTCACCATCAGTTCCTTCACCAGGCCCCTTGACTGATGCCTCTGGTGCGGTGTGTGTGTGTGTGTGTGTGTGTGTGTGTGTGTCTATGTGTGTGTGTGTGTGTGTGTGTCTATGTGTGTGTGTGTGTGTGTGTCTAGTTAAGGTATACAGGGCCTGAACTAATCTTGTGCAGTCCCATCTAATCATCTAATCATGTATGTGTGTGTGTGTGCGTGTCTGTGTGTGTGTATGTGCGTGTGGGCTTATTTTCTAGACCGTTCACTCCAGGCAGACTTCTTCCTTATGTCCTCCTTGAAATCATGCCTGCAGGAGCCAGAGGAGGAATGAAGGGAGGGAGGGAGGGAGGGAGGGAGGGAGCGCTGTGTGGCAAGGGTGTGGTGTAGACGGCTTAACACCTTTCCAGCGATAACTTTTGTCCTCCTTATCAACAAAACACCACTGAGATCCTTCCTTCACCTTAATTCACTGCCATTCACTCTTTTAATTAGCTTTTCGATCTTTTTTGTGTTTTTTTGTGAAGGTTTTGGTGTTTTAGGACTGTGTTGTGGTGTAGTTCGCAGGGAAAGAGTTAACATTGCTACACCACACCATCACACTGCCTCGACATAACATTGCAGCAAATCTAAGCTAACGCAGAGGATACAAGTAAGTTGCTTCACTCAATAATTAACCTGATTCATCTCGTCTATGATAAAAAGTGAAGTTGATTAAGTCTCTCTACACACTATTAAACTGACACATATGTTGCTAATCTGATCTTATGCTTTAGAGGTGATAGAAGAGATAAAAACTTGCATGGTGTCACTGTATACTTGTTTATATAATGACTGTAGTTAGTTTGTGATCAAGAAAGTGTTGCTGTGGTCTTTCTATTTGTTATTTGAGAGCAAAAGTCAATCAATTTTAGACTTTAGACTTCAATATTCTGAGAAGTAATAAAGGGACTAAAAATACTTGTTTATCTGACTGTTGCTCTTAGTTTGTGATTAAGGGAAGGTTGCGTTGATTATTTCTTATTTGTTATTTGATAGGAAAAATCTCAAAAATGACAGAGGGACCAAAAAACTACATAAGGTAATAAAATACTTGTTTATCTGACTGTCGCTCTTAGTTTGAGATTAAGGGAAAGTTACATTGATTATTTCTTATTTGTAATTTGATAGGAAAAGTCTCAAAAATGACAGAGGGACCCAAAAACTACATAAGGTAATGGAATACTTGTTTATCTGACCACAATTCATAGTTAATGGTCAAATGTGATGTTAATTGGGTATTTCTATATATTATTTGATAGTGAAAGGTTAATATTGCTTTCTAATCCTTTTCATTGTGTAGTTAAGGGTAATGGTTGAATATTTAGGTGATCTGTGGGATTTTCTACACTAAGTAAGGTGACCTCCAGTGAGCCAACTAAACTAACCTGCTTTGCTAGTGACCTGACATGACACACTGACTAACTAACTAACTACACCTCTCTCCACAGATAATGTCTTCCTTAACCTACAGTACCTCAGTTCATAGCCTTCACTTAGCATATACCACTGCCTAACCTAACCTAAACCTAACCAAAACAAGTCGTACTAAACTGAAGTAAATAAAAACCTAACCTAACCTAACCTCAGAAAAATAAATGAAGTGAAATCTGACCTAACCTAACCTAACCTAACTTAACCTAACCTATCCTAACTCAAATAAATCACAGAAAACTAAATGAACTGAAACCTAACCTAACCTAACCTAACCTAATCTAACCTAACTTAACCTAACCTATCCTAACTCAAATAAATCACAGAAAACTAAATGAACTGAAACCTAACCTAACCTAAACCTAACCTAACCTAACCTATCCTAACTAAAATAAATCACAGAAAACTAAATGAACTGAAACCTAACCTAACCTAATGAGAGCCAGGCAGTACCTTTTCACTTTGGCACTGCTGGTTGACTGCTTGAGGGCGGCACGGAAGGCTTGTCTGTCCTTCGTTTCCTGGTCCATCTTCTTCCCCCACTGTGATGACGCAAGTTTGGGTGAATGGGGTGGTGGTGTACGTGGCAGTGGCGGTGGTGGTGGCGGTGTTGGTGATAGTTATAATAGTGGTGGTGATGTGATGGGAATGGTGTTAATGGTAATGATTGTGACAGCAGGGTACAAAAAATAGATAAATAAAACCCTCCCCCCCCCCCCCTCCCGTTTTCTATAGGAACGACTCAGTTTTCCGCCAGTGTTACGGAGAGTACTGAGTTCTTGCGGCTGCCCTGCTGGTTAGGAATGTGGGGAAGTAAGAGCTGTAGTGAGAGAGTGAGAGGTGGTTTGGAGAGAGCGGAACGAGCTGAACGAGGTGACTGATTGCCTGCACCACCCTTGAGGAGGAACGGAGAAAGGAAGAATTAGTCGGGAAGGGAGAAAAGGAAGTGTCTGTAGTAGTAGTAGTAGTGGTAGTGGTAGTGGTAGTGGTAGTGGTGGTGGTAGTGGTAGTGTTTAAATCTGTGCTATAATGTGCTAAAAAAATACAATAAGGTGTGTGTATATAAAGGTGTATATATGAATTTTTTAGAGAGATAAGATACACACAAAAAATTTATTAACTACACCATTTTAAATCATTGTAGGAATAAGAACACCCTTCAAAAACTCCAATAACTTCCACTACACCTTGGTAAACTATTAAAAATCATAAAAACACCCTGAAAAACTTGAATGACTTCTACTATACACTCTTAGATTACTGATAAAACACTCCCCAAAACCCCATTAACTTCTACTACACCCTAATAAACCATTAAAATCATAAAAACACCCTTAAAAACCCAACAACACCCACTGCACTGTTATACCATTAAAATTGTAAAAACTCCCTTCAAAACCTTAATTACTTCCACTACACCCTATATTACTGAAAAGACACTCTTCAAAACCCCAATAACTTCCATTACACCTTGTTGCACCATTAAAATCATAAAAAACATCCTTGAAAACCCCATTAACTTCCAATACACCCTTCAAAACCCCAATAACTTCCACTACACCCTGTTAAACCATTAGAAACATAAAAACACCTTTAAAAACCCCAATAACTTCCACTACACCCTGTCAAACCATTAAAAACATAAAAAACACCCTTAAAAACCCCAATAACTTTCACTATACCCTATCAAACCATTAAAAACATAAAAAAACACCCTTAAAAACCCAAACTAAATTCATTACAACCTCTTCAATAGCTGATAAAACACTGGAACATTATAACAGAGAGAGAGAGAGAGAGACTGGTGAAGTGAAGTAATGAGGAACAGGATGCAATAGAAGTGTTCTGAAGAGATGAGTGTATTTCATGAAGGAGGAGAGGATAAAAAAACACCAGAAACACATGCGAGGTGATTAAATTATGTGTGTGTGTGTGTGTGTGTGTGTGTGTGTGTGTGTGTGTGTGTGTGTGTGTGTGTGTGTGTTATGGGAGAGGAAAGAAAGACAAGAATTTACAACAGAGAAAAAGAGAGAGCTGAGAAATGAAGCTAGAGAAAATATGAACAAAGAATGGAGAGAGAGAAGGTTATGTGTGTGTGTGTGTGTGTGTGTGTGTGTGTGTGTGTGTGTGTGTGTGTGTTATGGGAGGAGAAAGAAAGACATGAATTTACAACAGAGAAAAAGAGAAAAAGCTAAAAAATGAAGTTAGAGAAAAAAACAGAACAAAGGACAGAAATAGAGAAGATTATGTGTGTGTGTGTGTGTTATGGGAGAGGAAAGAAAGATGAATTTACAAGAGAAAAAAGAGAGAAAGAGCTGAGAAATGAAGCTAGAGAAAATATGAACAAAGAATGGAGATAGAGAAGAGTATGTGTGTGTGTGTGTGTGTTATGAGAAGAGAAAGAAAGACAAGAATTTACAACAGAGAAAAAGAGAAAGAGCTGAGAAACAAAGCTAGAGAAAAAAAATAACAAAACAAAGGACAGAAATAGAGAAGAGAGTGTGTGTGTGTGTGTGTGTGTGTGACAGATGCTTCAGTAGTTCACAGTCAGATTATTGAAGGAGGAGGTCAGAAATATACACATAGAGCACATCAATCAATACATTCAAAGGGTTCCCATCTGTAATGCTTTGCTCTCTCACCACAACTGTTTACTCACAAAGGCCAGACATGTGATTAGCCAGGTTATAAAGTGTCTCTCCTGGTGGCAATGTTAAAATTTGGTTCATTTGCCACTAAAACTATAAAAAAAACACGTGTAACTTCATTTTAAGCGTTTGGAAAGTGTTTCTTCTATTAATAATGTAGAAATATTGTAATTCTGCCACTGGAATGAAAGGAAACACTAAAAAACTCAAGTAACTTCAACTGAAATATTTCCAGAGAGTGTTTCTGCTATGGATAATCTAGAAATTTTGTCAATCTGCCATTAGAATAAAAAAATACTGAAAAAATTCATATACAAACATCAACTAGAACATTTTAAAAAATATTTCTCCTGTTCATAATGTAGAAGTTTCATTAATCTACCACTAGAAACTTGAAAATACTGAAAAAAACAATGTAACTTCAACTAGAGCCCCTTTACAAGATTGTCCAGTTTATAAAGTAGAAATCCTGTTAATCTTCCACTAAAACCACAAAAACACCCTTGAAAACCCACTCCACCTCAACTAGAAACCCTATACAAGATTATCAAGTTTATAAAGTAGATATCCTGTTAATCTCCCACTAAAACTACAAAAACACCCTTGAAAACCCACTTCACTTCAACTAGAGCCCCTTTACAAGATTATCAAGTTTATAAAGTAGAAAACCTGTTAATCTCCCACTAAAACCACAAAAACACCCTTGAAAACCTACTCCACCTCAACTAGAAACCCTTTACAAAATTATCAAGTTTATAGAGTAGAAAACCTGTTAATCATCCACTAAAACCACAAAAACACCCTTGAAAACCCACTCCACCTCAACTAGAAACCCTATACAAGATTATCAAGTTTATAAAGTAGATATCCTGTTAATCTCCCACTAAAACCACAAAAACACCCTTGAAAACCCACTTCACTTCAACTAGAGTCCCTTTTAAACATTATCTCTCAAATTTATAGAGTAGAAAACCTGTTAATCTTCCACCAAAACCACAAAATCACCCTTGAAAACCTACTCCACTTCAACTAGAGCCCCTTTACAACATTATCTCTCAAGTTTATAGAGTAGAAAACCTGTTAATCTCCCACTAAAACCACAAAAACACCCTTGAAAACCTACTCCACTTCAACTAGAGTCCCTTTACAAGATTGTCAAGTTTATAAAGTAGAAATCCTCTTAATCTCCCACTAAAACTACAAAAACACCCTTGAAAACCTACTCCACTTCAACTAGAGCCCCTTTACAACATTATCTCTCAAGTTTATAGAGTAGAAATCCTCTTAATCTTCCACTAAAACCACAAAAACACCCTTGAAAACCTACTCCACCTCAACTAGAAACCCTTTACAAAATTATCAAGTTTATAGAGTAGAAAACCTGTTAATCATCCACTAGAACCACAAAAACACCCTTGAAAACCCCTTCCACTTCAACTAGAGTCCCTTTACAACATTATCTCTCAAGTTTATAGAGTAGAAAACCTGTTAATCATCCACCAAAACCACAAAATCACCCTTGAAAACCCACTCCACTTCAACTAGAGCCTTTTACAACATTATCTCTCAAATTTATAGAGTAGAAAACCTGTTAATCATCCACCAAAACCACAAAATCACCCTTGAAAACCCACCCCACTTCAACTAGAGCCTTTTAAAAGTATCAGAAGTGGTGCGATAGAAAAACACTACAGAACACGAACCCAAACACCAAGAAACACAAAAGAATGAGGAACACAGACATTGTTTACCTGTAGAAGCCTTTACTTATTGGGAAGGAAGGACTCTTAGCACAGTTAGGATGTGGACAAACACTTAAAGCCTGGATGCTGAAAGACCTGGGTTTAATAATGCTGATATGACAAGACACACAGACAGACAGACAGAGAGACAGAGAGAGAGACAGAGAGAGAGAGCATATACACAACCTTCCAATTCAATATTTAAAAACATACATTAATTCAGCGCAAAATAAAGGTGTATGTATATATATATTTTTTCCAGTGTCACTTAAACACTTGAAAATTCCCATAAAAGTTGAGAGAGGAAAACACGATGCTGAAAAAATCCTGAAAGAAAGGAAGACAGAGGCAGAAATATGAGTCAATAAGTAAATAAATGAACAAATGAACAAATCCAACATGTCATTAGTTACTGCTCCACTTAGTACCCAAAAAAATAAATAAATAAATGAAAATATGCGATAATTATACTGGAATTTAAAGTTAAGGTGATTCTCTCTCCTTCAGAAATACAGTAATGGCTCAAACAAGACATACTTCACTGCAATAATGATGATGATGATGATGATGATGATGATGATAATGATGACAGAAAAAAAAGAATTAATATTATTTGTCTCTTCTTCATAATTCTTTATCTGAATTTTTCTATTTTTTTTCATCTTTCCTTACTGTTTTTTTTTCATCTTTTCTCTTTCTATTAAAAATTTCCACCTGTTTTCATTTTACTTTTCCATTTTTCCTTATCTTTCTTCATCTTTTCCTTCATTTCCTTCTAAATTTCCTTCTATTCTTTCATTTCTTATCTTTCCTCATCCTTCTTTCTCCACATTTTCTTTCCTTCCTCTTTTTTTCCCTCATTTCTCTCCAAAATTTCCTCTTTTTTCCTTTTATTTCCCATCTTTACTGTTCTTTCCCTACATTTCCTCTGTTTCATCTCTTTTCCTCCATTCCCTCTTCATTCCTCTTTCTTTCTTCTTCCTTTCCTCTTCATCTCCTTCCTTTTCTCATTCCTCCACTGCACTTTCTCAATTTCATCTTCCTTGACCCTCTTTTCATTCCTCATTCCTCTTTCCCTCTCCTTCCCCACCCCTCATTCCCCTCCTCCTCCCCCCCCAACCCTCCATACACACTTTATTATATGGGTAATTGCTAGTTCTCTATCATTTCCTTGTTTATTTTTCACCCTATTTTATCCCCATTTCAGTTTCACATTGTCTCTAAAATGCAGCTTTATTGATTGGGTATTGCTAGTTTTTCTATTATTTTCTCTCTGTTTCCCTTCCACCCTATTTAATTTGAGTCTATACACCCTAAAACACACCTTATTATATGGGAAATGTTAATATTCCATCATTTTCTCCCTGTTTCCCTTCCATCCACACCCCAATCTCAACCTAACCTAACCCCCAAACACACCTTATCATTTCCCCTCATTATTTCCACATTTCCCACCCACCACGCACCCATTTCACCCTCCCAGTCACCCTAAACGCACCTTATTGTACGGGTTAC
The DNA here is from genome assembly GCA_020233015.1 of Callinectes sapidus. Classification (NCBI taxonomy): domain Eukaryota; kingdom Metazoa; phylum Arthropoda; class Malacostraca; order Decapoda; family Portunidae; genus Callinectes; species Callinectes sapidus. The sequence continues at coordinate 19,925,935 of CM035191.1, forward strand.
TCCTGAAGGCTTTGCGCAGTATGGTGGCGTCTTGGTGGGCTGTGGAGGGCGTCCTGGCCAGCTCCGAGGAAACCCTGCTCTGGCGTATAGGTATTATTGAGTACTTCTTCCTCATTTGTACTCTGCTGAAGGAGGAGGAAGAAGGGGTGTTAGTGGTGGGGGTGGTTTGTTGGGTCTTGTGTGTGTTTTGTGTGGTGTGTGTGTGGTGTGTGGTGTGTGTGTGTTTGTGTGTATGTGTGTGTGTTTGTGTGTGTGTGTTTGTGTGTGTTTTTGTGTGTGTGTGTGTTTATGTGTGTGTTTGTGTGTGTTTGTGTGTGTGTGTGTTTATATGTGTGTGTTTATATGTATGTGTGTGTGTTTATGTGTGTGTGTTTTTATATGTGTGTGTGTTTGTATGTGTGTTTATATGTATGTGTTTGTGTGTTTGTGTGTGTGTGTTTGTGTGTGTTTGTGTTTTTGTGTGTGTGTGTGTTTATGTGTGTGTCTTTGTGTGTGTGTGTTTATGTATGTGTTTATGTATGTGTGTGTGTTTGGGGTTTGTATGTGTGTATGTTTATGTGTGTGTGTGTTTATATGTGTGTGTGTTTATATGTGTGTGTGTTTATATATATGTGTGTTTGTGTGTGTGTGTTTGTGTGTTTATGTGTGTTTTTATGTGTGGTGTTATATGAATGATTATGACACTTTCTCTCTCTCTCTCTGTCTTAATACTTCCTGTAAATCCATATTCTGTAAAATCAAGTTAAGAATACAGAAAAATCCCACACACACACACACACACACATACACAAAAAAAACAACACGAAACAGTACAAAAAAATATATAAATAGATGAAAAATAGAGATGTGAGGTTAGGTTAGGTTAGGTTAGGTTAGGTTAGGTTAGGTCAGTGACGCACCCTTCTGAAGGAGACTCTTCTATCACATCCTCCACCTTCTCATACGTGTCCTTGTCAGTGGGGAACCTGCAGAGGAAACACACCAATATACACAATGACTACTACTACTACTATTACTATTACTATTACTCTGGAACTGTGGCTGTTTCTGTATTTCCTTATTCTTGTGATTCAAACTCTGTCAGGATGGTTTTCAAGATGGTTCAAATGACACTGTTACTATTACTGTCAAAACATGAATATCAACTACTACTATTACTACTACTACTACTACTACTACTACTACTACTACTACAACTACTACTACTTTAGAACTCCCTTGCCTACTTATCTCCAATCCCAACAACGTACTCTGAATATATTTAAGGAACTGACACACACACAATTAGACACTTTTATTTCCTCTCTTCTTTTGACGTAAGAAGAAAAAGGAAAAAACTATGATAAAAGGAACAAAAAACTAAACACAAAAAGTGCAAAGTGAATTATAAAACATGAATTATTTTGGTGGTAGTTTAATATTTACTTTCCTACACCAACTACTACTACTACTACTACTACTACTACTACTTACTCAGGGTGGGTGAGCACTTCTTCCTTCTGTGAGGTGGAGTAGGAGACAGTTTGGGTGACGGTGGAGGTGATGGGAGGGCAGAAGGGCTTCACGTGGTCCTCTATCATCGCCACTGGGCCGTACAGATGGGCGTAATGCTCCCTGAAATACGCACACACACACACACACACACACACACACACACACACACAAGATATAGAGAGGACATTGGCAAAAAGGTGTAATCAATAATAATAAATCAAATACACACACACACACACACACAGTTAGTATTTTCTTTGGTTTGTTTTTGTTTCTTTTTTATTGTTCATATATTCTGGATTCAAAATGTTCTCTTTCTTTCTTTCTCTTTCTTTAGTATTTTGTTTTTTGTTTTTTTTGTTTTACTCTTTCAAGTATTGTGAATTTAAATGTTTTCTCTCTCTCTCTCTCTCTCTCTCTCTCTCTCTCTCTCTGTCTCTCTCTCTTCCACACACCCATCTATCCTTCCCTCCTTCACTCCTCCCTCTCTCTATCTCTCTCTCTCTCCATCCTTCAATACCTCTCTCTCTCTTTCTCTTTTTCTCTCCTCCAAAGAACCTCCCCCTTCTCTCTCCCTCTCTCTCTCTCTTCCACATACTTACGAAATAGCGATCTTCTCAAACAATCTGGTGAGTTTCGATTCACAAGTGGAACGGAGGAACCACTTTCTCAGGTAGCGGTCGTTGTAGTGGATGATCAGCTCCTGTGGGGGGTGGAGGAGGGGTGGAGTGGGGTGGAGTAAGTGGGGGGTTAAGGGGGGGTAAAGGGTTCATGTGTTTGTGGGGTGGTGAAGGGTGTATTAAAGGGAGTGTTGTATAGGATAAGGGGTGATGGTGGGGTGTATATGTTTGTTTTGATGTGTTTGTTTAGTGTTTTTTTAGTTTGTTTTTGGTTTTATAGTGGTGAAATGTATATAGTTTTTTGTTCTCTCTCTCTCTCTCTTTCTCTAATATCCAAGAAAAATCAGACAAAACTTAAAAATGACAAGAAAATAAACAATAACCAAGAAAGAGAAACTGTAATAAATCAAACGTTCATATCATCACCACTACTACTACTACTACTACTACAACTACTACTACTACACTCACCCTTAAGTAGAAATCCCCATGCTGGCCCAGAATCTCCTCCACCCCAGCCATGATGTGGTCCATTGTGGTGTCATTAATCTCCTCACTCAAATTCTTCTTCCCTGAACTGTGCTTTCGTATCTGCAGAAGGCCCACCAAAGGCTTGACGGTGGTGCCCTGTGGTGGTGACGTGGTGGTGGTGAGGGTGGTGAAGAGTGCCGTTTTGTACAGGAACTAAACGCACACACACACACACACATACGCACACATAGGCTTCAATCGTTCCAGTTATACAAAAGTCTTTCAGGTTTTTTAAGTGGCTCTGTTAAATTTTCAGGACAATATACAGCTTTTTAAAGACTACAGCTTGAGATTACCTTATTAAACCTTTTGACTTTGCCCTAATCAGGTACCCCTTTCAACACACACATGCACACACACACACACACACACATACACACACACACACACTCAACAATGAACCTAAAGAAGAAGCAGAAAAAACAAGAAACAAGAAACAAAAACCACACACAAAAAAGGAAAATAGATAAACAAAAATAAAAACACACACAAACACACAAACACACACACACATCATTAAACCTAAAAAACGAAGCAGAGAAAAAGAAAAACAAGAAACAAAAAACCACACAAAAAAGAAAATAGATAAACAAAATAAACACACACAAACACACAGACACACACACACTCACCAAAGAACTAAAAAAAGAAGCAGAGAAAAGAAAAATGACAAACAAAAACCAGACAATAAAATAAATAACCCCCCAAAAATAAAAATACAAACACAAACACATACCTGAATAAAAATAGTACACAGAATAACAGCCAAAGTCGCGGTAACAAAGATGCGTCGCGGTGGAAGAGACTCGTCCAACATATTAACGAGAGAGAAGGCCACCGCCCCTCTCAGTCCTCCATAGGCCGCGATAAACTGCTCCTCCAAACCCACCTTCTTGATGCGGTAGTTGTTCATGATACCCGTCAGGAAGAACACCCCTGCGCAGTATTGGTTAGGTTAGGTTAGGTTAGGTTAGGAAAAAGGAAAAATTGATAGATGTGTGAATAGAAAAAGGTGAATAAATGAAGAAAATAAAAGAATAAGTTAATGAAAATAAAAACACATTACAATAGGTTAGGTTAGGTTAGGTTAGGTTAGGTTAGGTTAGGTTAGGAAAAAGGAAAGATTGATAGATGTATTAATAGAAAATGATGAATAAGTGAAGAGAATAAAAGAATAAGTTAATGAAAATAGGAAAAGAGAAGAATAGATTAGAATAGGTTAGGTTAGGTTAGGTTAGGTTAGGAAAAAGGAAAAATTAATAGATGTATAAATAGAAAAAAATGAATAAATGCTTGGAAAAAGGCAAAAATGATAGATGTTTGAATAGAAAAGGTGAATAAATGAAGAAAATAAAAGAATAAGTTAGTGAAAATAAAAACACAT
>CM035191.1:19944909-19959928 GCA_020233015.1 Callinectes sapidus
TTCTTAGTTGGGTTGTGTCTTTTTCTCTTTGTGCTTCCTGATTGATAGATACTTAGATAGATAAGGGTGTTTTTTTATGTATAGATGGGTGATTTTATATGTTTTTCTTAGTTAGGTTGTGTCTTTTTCTCTTTGTGCTTCCTGATTGATAGATACTTAGATAGATAAGGGTGTTTTTTTATGTATAGATGGGTGATTTTATGTGTTTTTCTTAGTTGGGTTGTGTCTTTTTCTCTTTGTGCTTCCTGATTGATAGATACATAGATAGATAAGGGTGTTTTTTTATGTATAGATGGGTGATTTTATATGTTTTTCTTATTCAGGTTGTTTCTCTTTCTCTTTGTGCTTGTCTTATGCTTCCTGATTGATAGATACATAGATAGATAAGTGAAAATGATGATGTTTTTCTTTCCCTGTTTATTTTTTTGCTGTTTGTTGATGTGTTAGAGATAAATTAATAATGATTTTCACTTCCTTGTTTTTTTTTATGTCTTGTAGTGATAGAGATAAATTATGATATTGTTTCTCTTTCCTTGTTTTTTGTTGTCTGTTGCAATGATAGAGATAAATAATGATGATATATTTCTCACTCCCTGTTTTTAGCTGTCTTTTGTAGTAATAGAGATAAATAATGATAATCCTCACTCACTATTTTTGCTTATTATTGTAGTGATGGAGATAAAAAAATAATAATGACTCTCTTTCCCTGTTTTTTGCTGTGTCTTTTGCAGCATTAGAGATAAATAATGATAATCCTCACTCACTATTTTTGCTTATTATTGTAGTGATGGGGATAAAATAATAATAATGACTCTCTTCCCCTATTTTTTGCTGTATCTTTTGCTGTGTTAGAGATAAATAATGATAATGATTCCCACTTTTTCTTTTTTTAATGTCTGTTGAAGTGATAGAAATAAATTATAACTTACCCTCTGTTTTTGTTGCGTGTGTGTGTGTGTGTGTGTGTGTGTGTGTGTGTGTGCGTGTTACAGTGCCACCAGCGAGACCGTGATCTTCATGTTCCTGGGGATGGTGTTGGTGAGCGACGACCATCTGTGGCACACTGGCTTTGTTCTGTGGGCCGTGTTTCTCTGCTTCGTCTTCAGGTTCATTGGTGAGTGTGTGTGTGTGTGTTTATTTTGTTTATTAGTTCTTTTTTCTGTTTTTTTTTCTTTTGTTTATTAATTTTTTCCTGTTTTGTTTCTTGTTTTTCTTTTTTCACTACTTTGTCTTCAGGTTTATTGGTGAGTGTGTGTGTTTGTTTGTGTGTTTACTTGTGTGTGTTTATGTTTGTGTTTATTTTTATTTTGTTTATTAGTTCTTTTCTGTTTTGTTTCTCGTTTTGTTTTTTTCCCCTTTTGTCTTCAGGTTTATTGGTGAGTGTGTGTGTGCGTTTGTGTGTTTACTTGTGTGTGTTTGTGTTTGTGTTTGTTTTTTCTTTAGTTTTGTGTGTTTCTTTTCTTTTTTTGTGGTTTTTCCTTCTTGTTTTTTCTTTTTCTCTGCTCCTTTGTTCATTGGTAAGTGTGTGTGTGTGTGTGTGTGTGTGTGTGTGTGTGTGTGTGTGTTTTCTTTACTTCTCTTATTCATGTATTTATTTACTTTTTTCTTTATGTCTTACTTTCCTTTCTTGTTTTTTCACCTTTTTTAATTGTTTATTGCTTCCTTTCTGTCTCATATTTATCTATTGTCTTCTTTTCCTATTTCCATTATTTTCATTAACTTATTCTTTTATTTTCTTCATTTATTCACCTTTTCTATTCACACATCTATCAATATTTCCCTTTTTCCTAACCTAACCTAACCTAACCAATACTGCGCAGGGGTGTTCTTCCTGACGGGTATCATGAACAACTACCGCATCAAGAAGGTGGGTTTGGAGGAGCAGTTTATCGCGGCCTATGGAGGACTGAGAGGGGCGGTGGCCTTCTCTCTCGTTAATATGTTGGACGAGTCTCTTCCACCGCGACGCATCTTTGTCACGGCGACCTTGGCTGTGATTCTGTGTACTATTTTTATTCAGGTATGTGTGTGTGTGTGTTTGTGTTTGTGTGTGTTTTGGTTTTGTTTGTTTATTTTCTTTTTTTGTGGTTTTGTTTGTTATTTTTCTTTTTTAGGTTTAATGATGTGTGTGTGTGTGTTTGTGTTTGTTTTTATTTTTGTTTATCTATTTTCTTTTTTTTGTGTGTGGTTTTTGTTTCTTGTTTTTCTTTCTTTTTCTCTGCTTCTTCTTTTGGTTCATTGGTGAGTGTGTGTGTGTGTGTGTGTCTGTGTGTGTTGAAAAGAGTACCAGAATAGTCAAAAGGTTTAATAAGGTAATCTCAAGTTGTAGTCTTTAAAAAGCTGTATATTGTCCTGAAAATTTAACAGAGCCACTTAAAAAACCTGAAAGACTTTTGTATAACTGGAACGATTGGAGACTATGTGCATGTATGTGTATGTGTGTGTGTGTGTGTGCGTTTAGTTCCTGTACAAAACGGCACTCTTCTACCACCCTCACCACCACCGCGTCACCACCACAGGGCACCACCGTCAAGCCTCTGGTGGGCCTTCTGCAGATACGAAAGCACAGTTCAGGGAAGAAGAACTTGAGTGAGGAGATTAATGACACCACAATGGACCACATCATGGCTGGGGTGGAGGAGATTCTGGGCCAGCATGGGGATTTCTACTTAAGGGTGAGTGTAGTAGTAGTAGTTGTAGTAGTTGTAGTAGTGGTAGTAGTGGTAGTAGTAGTGGTGGTGGTAATATAAGCGTTTAATTTATTACAGTTTGTCTTTCTTGGTTATTGTTTGTTTTCTTGTAGTTTTAAAGTTTGATCTGATTTTTCTTGGATATTAGAGAAAGAGAGAGAGAGAGAACAATAACTATATACATTTCACCACTATAAAACCAAAAACAAACTACAAAAAACACTAAACAAAACAAACATATACACCCCACCATCACCCCTTATCCTATACAACACTCCCTTTAATACACCCTTCACCACCCCACAAACACATGAACCCCTTAAACCCCCTTAACCCCACACTCACTCCACCCCTCCACCCCTCCTCCACCCCCCACAGGAGCTGATCATCCACTACAACGACCGCTACCTGAGAAAGTGGTTCCTCCGTTCCACTTGTGAATCGAAACTCACCAGATTGTTTGAGAAGATCGCTATTTCGTAAGTATGTGGAAGAGAGAGAGAGAGGGAGAGAGAAGGGGGAGGTTCTTTGGAGGAGAGAAAAAGAGAAAGAGAGAGAGAGGTATTGAAGGATGGAGAGAGAGAGAGATAGAGAGAGGGAGGAGTGAAGGAGGGAAGGATAGATGGGTGTGTGGAAGAGAGAGAGACAGAGAGAGAGAGAGAGAGAGAGAGAGAGAGAGAGAGAGAAAACATTTAAATTCACAATACTTGAAAGAGTAAAACAAAAAAAACAAAAAACAAAATACTACTAAAGAAAGAGAAAGAAAGAGAGAACATTTTGAATCCAGAATATATGAACAATAAAAAAGAAACAAAAACAAACCAAAGAAAATACTAACTGTGTGTGTGTGTGTGTGTGTATTTGATTTATTATTATTGATTACACCTTTTGCCAATATTTATGTCCTCACTATCTCCTGTGCGTGTGTGTGTGTGTGTGCGTATTTCAGGGAGCATTACGCCCATCTGTACGGCCCAGTGGCGATGATAGAGGACCACGTGAAGCCCTTCTGCCCTCCCATCACCTCCACCGTCACCCAAACCGTCTCCTACTCCACCTCACAGAAGGAAGAAGTGCTCACCCACCCTGAGTAAGTAGTAGTAATAGTAGTAGTAGTAGTAGTTTTTGGTGTAGGAAAGTAAATATTAAACTACCACCAAAAATAATCATGTTTTATAATTCACTTTGCATTTTTTGTGTTTAGTTTTTTGTTGCGTTTATCATAGTTTTTTCTTTCGTACATTAAAAAAGAGAGGAAATAAAAGTGTCTAATTGTGTGTTTCAGTTCGTAAATATATTCAGAGTACATTGTTGGGATTGGAGATAAGCAGGCAAGGAGTTCTATAGTAGTAGTAGTAGTAGTAGTAGTAGTAGTAGTAGTAGTAGTAGTAGTAGTAGTAGTTGATATTCATGTTTTGACAGTAATAGTAACAGTGTCATTTGAAGCATCTTGAAACCATCCTGACAGAGTTTGAATCACAAGTAAAAGGAAATACAGAAACAGCCACAGTTCCAGAGTAATAATAGTAATAGTAGTAATAGTAGTAGTAGTAGTCATTGTGTATATTGGTGTGTTTCCTCTGCAGGTTCCCCACTGACAAGGACACGTATGAGAAGGTGGAGGATGTGATAGAAGAGTCTCCTTCAGAAGGGTGCGTCACTGACCTAACCTAACCTAACCTAACCTAACCTAACCTCCCATCTCTATTTTTCATCTATTTATATATTTTTTTGTACTGTTTCGTGTTGTTTTTTTTGTGTATGTGTGTGTGGGATTTTTCTGTATTCTTAACTTGATTTTACAGGATATAGATTTACAAGAAGTACTAAGAGAGAGAGAGAGAGAGAGAGAGAGAGAGAGAGAGAAAGTGTCATAATCATTCATATAACACCACACATAAAAACACACATAAACACACAAACACACACACACAAACACACATATATATAAACACACACACATATAAACACACACACACATAAACATACACACATACAAACCCCAAACACACACACATACATAAACACACACATAAACACACACACACAAAGACACACACATAAACACACACACACACAAAAACACAAACACACACAAACACACACACACAAACACACAAACACACACATATAAACACACATACAAACACACACACATATAAAAACACACACACATAAACACACACACATACATATAAACACACACACATATAAACACACATACAAACACACACACATATAAAAACACACACACATAAACACACACACATACATATAAACACACACATATAAACACACTCACACATAAACACACACATACAAACACACACACATATAAACACACACACACATAAACACACACACAAACACCAAACACACACACACAAACACACACACACACACACACACATATAAACACACACATATAAACACACACATACAAACACACACACATAAACACACACACACAAACACACACACACAAACACACAAACACAAACACAAACACACACACATAAACACACACATAAACACACACACACATATAAACACACACACATAAACACACACAAGACCCAACAAACCACCCCACCACTAACACCCCTTCCTCCTCCTCCTCCTTCAGCAGAGTACAAATGAGGAAGAAGTACTCAATAATACCTATACGCCAGAGCAGGGTTTCCTCGGAGCTGGCCAGGACGCCCTCCACAGCCCACCAAGACGCCACCATACTGCGCAAAGCCTTCAGGAGTAACCCATACAATAAGGTGCGTTTAGGGTGACTGGGAGGGTGAAATGGGTGCGTGGTGGGTGGGAAATGTGGAAATAATGAGGGGAAATGATAAGGTGTGTTTGGGGGTTATAGAAGGGTGAGATTGGGGGTGTGGATGGAAGGGAAACAGGGAGAAAATGATGGAATATTAACATTTCCCATATAATAATGTGTGTTTTAGGGTGTATAGACTCAAATTAAATAGGGTGGAAGGGAAACAGAGAGAAAATAATAGGAAAACTAGCAATGCCTATTCAATAAAGGTGTATTTAGAGACAATGTGAAACTGAAATGGGGAAAAAATAGAGTAGAAAATAAACAAGGAAATGATAGAGAACTAGCAATTACCCATATAATAAAATGTGTATGGAGGTTTGGGGGGGGAGGAGGAGGGGAATGAGGGGTGGGGAAGGAGAGGGAAAGAGGAATGAGGAATGAAAAGAGGGTCAAGAAAGATGAAATTGAGAAAGTGCAGTGGAGGAATGAGAAAGGGAAGGAGATGGAGAGGAAAGGAAGAAGAGAGAAAGAGGAAAGGAAGAAGAAAGAAAGAGGAATGAGGTACAAGAAGTGAAGGGAATGGAGGAAAAGAGATGAAGGAGAGGAAATGTGGGGAAAGAACAGTAAAGATGGGAAATAAAAGGAAAAAGGAGGACATTTTGGAGAGAAATGAGGGAAAAAAAGAGGAAGGAAAGAAAATGTGGAGAAAGAAGGATGAGGAAAGATAAGAAATGAAAGAATAGAAGGAAATTTAGAAGGAAATGAAGGAAAAGATGAAGAAAAATAAGGAAAAATGGAAAAGTAAAAGGAAAACAGGTGAAAATTTTAATGGAAAGAGAAAAATGGAAAAAAACAGTAAGGAAAGATGAAAAAAATAGGAAAATTTAGATAAAGAATTATGAAGAAGAGACAAATAATATTAATTCTTTTTTTCTGTCATCATTATCATCATCATCATCATCATCATTATTGCAGTGAAGTATGTCTTGTTTGAGCCATTACTGTATTTCTGAAGGAGAGAGAATCACCTTAACTTTAAATTCCAGTATAATTATCGCATATTTTCATTTATTTATTTATTTTTTTTGGGTACTAAGTGGAGCAGTAACTAATGACATGTTGGATTTGTTCATTTGTTCATTGATTTACTTATTGACTCATATTTCTGCCTCTGTCTTCCTTTCTTTCAGGATTTTTTCAGCATCATTTTTCTCAACTTTTATGGGAATTTTCAAGTGTTTAAGTGACACTGGAAAAAAAAATATATATACATACATCTTTATTTTGCGCTGAATTAATGTATGTTTAAATATTGAATTGGAAGGTTGTGTATATGCTCTCTCTCTCTGTCTCTCTTTCTCTCTGTCTGTCTGTCTGTCTGTCTGTCTGTGTGTCTTGTCATATCAACATTATCTAACCCAGGTCTTTCAGCATCCAGGCTTTAAGTGTTTGTCCACATCATAACTGTGCTAAGAGTCCTTCCCTCTCAATAAGTAATGGCTTCTGCAGGTAAACAATATCTCTGTGTTACTCATTCTTTTGTGTTTCTTGGTGTTTTGGGTTCGTGTTCTGTAGTGTTTTTCTATCGCACCACCTCTGATGCTTTCAAAAGGCTCTAGTTGAAGTGGAGGGGGTTTTCAAGGGTGTTTTTGTGGTTTTGGTGGATGATTAACAGGTTTTCTACTCTATAAATTTGAGAGATAATCTTGTAAAGGGTTCCTAGTTGAAGTGGAGTGGGTTTTCAAGGGTGTTTTTGTAGTTTTAGTGGATGATTAACAGGTTTTCTACTCTATAAACTTGAGAGATAATCTTGTAAAGGGACTCTAGTTGAAGTGAAGTGGGTTTTCAAGGGTGATTTTGTAGTTTTAGTGGGAAGATTAACAGGTTTTCTACTCTATAAACTTGAGAGATAATGTTGTAAAAGGCTCTAGTTGAAGTGAAGTGGGTTTTCAAGGGTGATTTTGTGGTTTTGGTGGATGATTAACAGGTTTTCTACTCTATAAACTTGAGAGATAATGTTGTAAAAGGGTTCTAGTTGAAGTGGAGTGGGTTTTTAAGGGTGTTTTTGTGGTTTTACTGGGATATTAACAGGATTTCTACTCTATAAACTTGAGAGATAATGTTGTAAAAGGGGCTCTAGTTGAAGTGAAGTGGGTTTTCAAGGGTGTTTTTGTGGTTCTAGTGGAAGATTAACAGGTTTTCTACTCTATAAATTTGAGAGATAATGTTGTAAAGGGGCTCTAGTTGAAGTGAAGTGGGTTTTCAAGGGTGTTTTTGTGGTTTAGTGGAAGATTAACAGGATTTCTACTTTATAAACTTGATAATCTTGTAAAGGATTCCTAGTTGAAGTGGAGTGGGTTTTCAAGGGTGTTTTTGTGGTTTTAGTGGAAGATTAACAGGATTTCTACTTTATTAACTTGATAATCTTGTATAGGGTTTCTAGTTGAGGTGGAGTGGGTTTTCAAGGGTGATTTTGTGGTTTTAGTGGAAGATTAACAGGTTTTCTACTCTATAAATTTGAGAGGTAATGTTGTAAAAGGCTCTAGTTGAAGTGAAGTGGGTTTTCAAGGGTGTTTTTGTGGTTTTGGTGGATGATTAACAGGTTTTCTACTCTATAAATTTGAGAGATAATCTTGTAAAAGGCTTTAGTTGAAGTGGAGTAGGTTTTCAAGGGTGATTTTGTGGTTTTGGTGGATGATTAACAGGTTTTCTACTCTATAAACTTGAGAGATAATGTTGTAAAAGGCTCTAGTTGAAGTGAAGTGGGTTTTCAAGGGTGTTTTTGTGGTTTTAGTGGGAGATTAACAGGATATCTACTTTATAAACTTGATAATCTTGTATAGGGTTTCTAGTTGAGGTGGAGTGGGTTTTCAAGGGTGTTTTTGTGATTTTAGTGGGAGATTAACAGGTTTTCTACTTTATAAACCTGATAATCTTGTAAAGGGACTCTAGTTGAAGTTACATTGTTTTTTTTTTCAGTATTTTCAAGTTTCTAGTGGTAGATTAATGAAACTTCTACATTATGAACAGGAGAAATATTTGTAAAATGTTCTAGTTGATGTTTGTACATGAATTTTTTTAGTATTTTTTGTAATTCTAGTGGCTGATTGACAAAATTTCTAGATTATCAATAGCAGAAACACTTTGGAAAGATTTTAATTGAAGTTACTTAGGTTTTTTAGTGTTTTCTTTCATTCCAGTGGCAGAATTACAATATTTCTACATTATTAATAGAAGAAACACTTTCCAAACATTTAAAATAAAGTTACAGGTGTTTTTTTTATAGTTTTAGTGACAAATGAACCAAATTTTAACATTACCGCCAGGAGAGACACTTATAACTTGGCTAATTATTTCTGTGGCCTTTGTGAGTAAACAGTTGTGGTGAGAGAGCAAAGCATTACAGATGGGAACCCTTTGTATGTATTGATTGATGTGCTCTATGTGTATATTTCTGACCTCCTCCTTCAATAATCTGACTGTGAACTACTGAAGCATCTGTCACACATAAACTACAATAACACACACACACACACACACACACACACACTCTTCTCTATTTCTGTCCTTTGTTTTGTTATTTTTTTCTCTAGCTTTGTTTCTCAGCTCTTTCTCTTTTTCTCTGTTGTAAATTCTTGTCTTTCTTTCTCCTCCCATAACACACAAACACACACACATACTCTTCTCTGTCTGTTCTTTGTTCATATTTTCTCTAGCCTCATTTCTCAGCTCTTTCTCTTTTTCTCTGTTGTAAATTCTTGTCTTTCTTTCCTCTCCCATAACACACACACACACACACACACACATAATTTAATCACCTCGCATGTGTTTCTGGTGTTTTTTAATCCTCTTATCCTTCATGAAATACACTCATCTCTTCAGAACACTTCTTTTGCATCCTGTTCCTCATTACTTCACTTCACCAGTCTCTCTCTCTCTCTCTCTCTGTTATAATGTTCCAGTGTTTTATCAGCTATTTAAGAGGTGGTAATGAATTTAGTTGGGGTTTTTAAGGGTGTTTTTTTATGTTTTTAATGGTTTGATAGGGTATAGTGGAACTTATTGGGGTTTTTAAGGGTGTTTTTTATGTTTCCAATAGTTTGACAGGATGTAGTGGAAGTTATTTGGGTTTTTAAGGGTGTTTTTATGTTTCTAATAATTTGACAGGGTGTAGTGAAAGTTATTGGGGTTTTTAAGGGTGTTTTTTATGTTTCTAATAGTTTGACAGGGTGTAGTGGAAGTTATTGGGGTTTTGAAGGGTGTATTGGAAGTTATTGGGGTTTTCAAGGATGTTTTTTATGATTTTAATGGTTTAACAAGGTGTAATGGAAGTTATTGGGGTTTTCAAGAGGGTTTTATCAGTAATATAAGGTGTAGTGGAAGTAGTTAAGGTTTTGAAGGGAGTTTTTTACGATTTTAATGGTATAACAGTGCAGTGGATGTTGTTGGGTTTTTAAGGGTGTTTTTATGGTTTTAATGGTTTATTAGGGTGTAGTAGAAGTTAATGGGGTTTTGGGGAGTGTTTTATCAGTAATCTAAGAGTGTATAGTAGAAGTAATTAAGATTTTTAAGGGTGTTTTTATGATTTTTAATAGTTTACTAAGGTGTAGTGGAAGTTATTGGAGTTTTTTGAAGGGTGTTTTTATTCCTGCAATGATTTAAAACGGTGTAGTTAATAAATTTTTTGTGTGTATCTTATCTCTCTCTAAAAAAATTCATATATACACCTTTTTATACACACACACCTTATTGTATTTTTTTAGCACATTATAGCACAGATTTAAACACTACCACTACCACCACCACTACCACTACCACTACTACTACTACTACTACAGACACTTCCTTTTCTCCCTTCCTGACTAATTCTTCCTTTCTCCGTTCCTCCTCAAGGGTGGCGCAGGCATTGAGTCACCTCGTTCAGCTCGTTCTGCTCTCTCCAAACCACCTCTCACTCTCTCACTACAGCTCTTACTTCCCCACATTCCTAACCAGCAGGGCAGCCGCAAGAATTCTATACTCTCCGTAACACTGGCGGAAAACTGAGTCGTTCCTATAGAAAACGGGAGGGGGGGGGGGGGGTAGTGTTTTATTTATCTATTTTTTGTACCCTGCAGTCACAATCATTACCATTAACACCATTCCCATCACATCACCACCACTATTATAACCATCACCAACACCGCCACCACCACCGCCACTGCCACGTACACCACCACCCCATTCACCCAAACTTGCGTCATCACAGTGGGGGAAGAAGATGGACCAGGAAACGAAGGACAGACAAGCCTTCCGTGCCGCCCTCAAGCAGTCAACCAGCAGTGCCAAAGTGAAAAGGTACTGCCTGGCTCTCATTAGGTTAGGTTAGGTTAGGTTAGTTTGTTTCAGTTCATTTAGTTTTCTGTGATTTATTTTAGTTAGGATAGGTTAGGTTAAGTTAGGTTAGGTTAGGTTAGGTTAGGTTTCAGTTCATTTAGTTTTCTGTAATTTATTTTAGTTAGCATAGGTTAGGTTAAGTTAGGTTAGGTTAGGTCAGATTTCACTTCATTTATTTTTCTGAGGTTAGGTTAGGTTAGGTTAGGTTAGGTTTTTATTTACTTCAGTTTAGTACGACTTGTTTAGGTTAGGTTAGGCAGTGGTATGTGCTAAGTGAAGGCTATGAACTGAGGTACTGTAGGTTAAGACATTATCTGTGAAGAGAGAGGTGTAGTTAGTTAGTCAGTGTGTCATGTCAGGTCACTAGCAAAGCAGGTTAGTTTAGTTGTCTCACTGGAGGTCACCTTATGTAGTGTAGAAAATCCCACAGATCACCTAAATATTTAATCATTAACTTTAACTACACAATGAGAAGGATTAGAAAGCAATATTAACCTTTCACTATCAAATAATATATAAAAATACCCAATTAACATCATATTTTACCATTAACTATGAATTGTGGTCAGATAAACAAGTATTCCATTACCTTATGTAGTTTTTGGGTCCCTCTGTCATTTTTTAGACTTTTTCTATCAAATAACAAATAAGAAATAATCAATGTAACCTTCCCTTAATCACAAACTAAGAGCAACAGTCAGATAAACAAGTATTTTTAGTCCCTTTATTACTTCTCAGAATATTGAAGTCTAAAGTCTAAAATTCATTGACTTGTGCTCTCAAATAACAAATAGAAAGACCACATCAACACTTTCTTGATCACAAACTAACTACACTCATTATATAAACAAGTATACAGTGACACCATGCAAGTTTCTACCTCTTCTACCACTTCTAAAGCATAAGATCAGATTAGCAATATATGTGTCAGCTTAATAGTGTGTAGAGAGACTTAATCAACTTCACTTTTTATCATAGACGAGATGAATCAGGTTAATTAATGAGCGAAGCAACTTGTATCCTCTGCGTTAGCTTAGATTTGCTGCAATGTTATGTCGAGGCAGTGTGATGGTGTGGTGTAGCAATGTTAACTCTTTCCCTGCGAACTACACCACAACACAGTCCTAAAACACCAAATCCTTCACAAAAAAACAACAAAAAGATAAAAAAAAGGAGTATATTGAACAGCAGTGAGTTAAGGTGAAGGAAGGATCTGAGTGGTGGTTTTGTTGATAAGGAGGACAAAAGTTATCGCTGGAAAGGTGTTAAGCCGTCTACACCACACCCTTGCCACACAGCGCTCCCTCCCTCCCTCCCTCCCTCCCTCCCTCCCTCCCTTCATTCCTCCTCTGGCTCCTGCAGGCATGATTTCAAGGAGGACATAAGGAAGAAGTCTGCCTGGAGTGAACGGTCTAGAAAATAAGCCCACACACATGCACATACACACATACACACACACACACACACACATACATGATTAGATGATTAGATGGGACTGCACAAGATTAGTTCAGGCCCTGTATATCTTAACTACACACACACACACACACGCACACACACACACACACACACACACACACACACACACACACACACACACACACACACACACCGCACCAGAGGCATCAGTCAAGGGGCCTGGTGAAGGAACTGATGGTGAGCGTCTTATCGCAAATGTAAACAAAGGCAAGCTTCTTTACCTCCTTTCCTGGGCACTGCATGAGCTGCCCACCACCACCACCACCATCACCATCACCCACATCACCATCACCACCATCACCACCACCCACACCATTGTGACTCACTGTGGGGGCAGCACCAACACCACACCACCAATAAATGTCAGTGTGTGGTGCTGCATTGCCACCTGAAGCACTCACAGCGTTTATTAGTATTTTCACGTGTATTTCATCTTTATTGTAACGCACCACAGTGTTCCGGGAGTGCTGTGGGGTGTGGGAGGAACAGCGTGTCACTCTAGGAAGCACTCACAGCATCTATTCTTGTGTTTCATGACTTGTTGCCCCACCACAGCACCAGGAAGTGAGGTTGCTGTGTCAGGTTTGGCTGTGAAGGGAGAACAGCAACTCAACCAGACAAGATACAAGATTTTATGGCCTTACAGCTTTTGCTTTATATTGCTGTGTCTTATTATTTGCTGCACCGATAAACAAGAATGCTGTGTCAGGTTCCGCTGTGAAGGGAGAGGAACAGCAACCCCCAACTACACAAGATTTTAAGGCCTCACAGCATCTACTCTCTATGCTGCGTGTGTTAGTGTTTAGCTGCATGGATGGACAAGAGTACTGTATCACTGCAGCACACAGGCCTGGCACTTGAAAAACGGCCTCACTATTCATTCACTCAATATGACCCACTTTCTAAATAACGCTTTGTGCAAGATTCTGTCAATACTGTGCAGAGTGGGTGATACAGGGAACACAGGATGATGTACTTTGTTATACTTTATTTTCTTCTTTCCTTTTTGTATTGACTATGCTCATTTTTCTTCTTTCTTTCTTTCTTTTTAAAACTACACTTATATTTCTTCTTTCTTTTTGTATTGACTATGCTCATTTTTCTTCTTTCTTTCTTTTTAAAACTATACTTTATTTTCTTCTTTCTTTTTGTATTGACTATGCTCATTTTTCTTCTTTCTTTCTTTTTAAAACTATACTCATTTTTCTTCTTTCTTTCTTTTTAAAACTATACTTATATTTCTTCTTTCTTTTTGTATTGACTATGCTCGTTTTTCTTCTTTCTTTCTTTTTAAAACTTTACTCATTTTTCTTCTTTCTTTCTTTTTAAAACTATACTTATATTTCTTCTTTCTTTTTGTATTGACTATGCTCATTTTTCTTCTTTCTCTCTTTTTAAAACTATACTCATTTTTCTTCTTTCTTTTTCTTCAACTATACTCATATTCTTTCTTTCTTTTTACCCTACTCATTTTTTCCTTACTACACTCATATTTCTTACTATATTTACTCACTTTCTTCATACTACACTCTATTTACTCATTTTCTTCATACTACACTCTATTTACTCATTTTCTTCATACTACTCTATTTACTCTATTTACTCATTTTCTTCATACTACACTCTATTTTTCTCCTATACTGAACTGCACCAACCTGTATTTCCCCACCCCACACTGTACACCTTTAAACATCAACTTAAACTGCAATAGACACACAGAGCACAGATAGAAATGCAATAGAAGGGCAATTTGAGTCTCCACATTGCTTACCTATAGGAGACTGACTAAAGGATTGCCAATAGTGCAGTCTGGTCTAACACAACAGCAGCATGTGTAGTGTTAATATGTTCTTTTTGATGTATTGTATTGTTTATTTCGTTTATTTTTTTTTTATCTATTGTATTGTTTATTTCATTGCTAAATTTGAGTGTTTTTGTACAGGATATTTATAGGTGACTGTGGAGAAGGCTGTGGTGAGAACAATGTCTATTTATCTATGGTCTTTATCATCTATCAGTTATTTATATACCCTCTCCATTATTATTATTATTATTAACTCTTATCTCGTTTTATTGTTATCTGTTTATTCATTGTGTTTATTTATTTGTTTTTTTATTACTGAATTGGAGCGTTTTGTATAAATTTTTGTAGGTGAATGCTGGAAAGTTTGTGGGGAAGAGGAATTTTTTATCTATTTATCTATTTATCTATTTATCTATCTATTTATCTATTTATCTATTTATCTATTTCTTTATCAATCTTGAGTCTCTGTTTACCAAATGCTGATAGGTGATTGGTGGAAAATTTGTGGTAAGAGAATAATTTTTTATCTATTTATCTATTGTATTTATCATTTATTATTTTATCCTATTGCCAAACATGAGCCTCTGTATTCTTTCTTTGCATCTATAATCTTTGTCTTTTTATCTTTCTTCAATATACTCCTAACCTGCTTCTTTTTCCCCTTTCTTTGCATCTTTAATACTTGTAAGTCTTATATTTTCATTTTATACATTCTTTTCCCTTTCATTCTTCCTTTCTTTGCATCTATAATAATCTTTGCTTCTCTCCTCTCTCTTGTCTCTTTACCTCCCTTTCTCTCATGTCTATAATTCTATCTCTCTCTCTCTCTTTCTCTTTCTCTCTCTCTCTCTCTGTCCTTCACTTTTTTGTACATTCTTTCCCTTCATTCTTCCTTTCTTT
>CM035192.1:63184-90280 GCA_020233015.1 Callinectes sapidus
GAGAGAGAGAGAGAGAGAGAGAGAGACGCATCCCCCAACTGGTTTCCTCTCTCCTCCACCTCCCCTTTCCCATGTGCCCACTAACGGTCCTGTCGATCGCTGTTTATAGGGCAGGGACGGCGGGGTAATTTGGGTCGTCCTTGCAAGTTAAGCTGCGATTATTGGATATTATGGTAGGTAACGGAAGCTGAGGAAACAATAACACTAGATTGCCAGGTAACGAGCAAGTCTCATTACTGGTGACGCGCTGGTTGGAGGATGAGGAGGGGGTGCACGGTGTGAACGTGCGTTCTCTCTCTCTCTCTCTCTCTCTCTCTCTCTCTCTCTCTCTCGTGAATTCTTCCAATTTTTCTATTTGCAACGGGGCGTTATGGCAGCAAACGGTCTCCCTATACTGGTGAAATGCTCCAGATTAATCTTGAACGCCGTACTGCTCGAGGACTCTCTCATTTTCCTTCATCAGCCGGAAATGCAACGACCCCTCACATTCCTATTATGACTGTCAATTTTCTGCAGTAGCGAGAAGTTTTCGTTGGTCTAAAAAGAAAAGTAACAATTACTATGGAGATGCATGGGACATGGGAGTAATGTAGCCCCCTTTCCCGTGCCGCAGAGAGAGAGAGAGAGAGAGAGAGAGAGAGAGAGAGAGAGAGAGAGAGAGAGAGAGAGAGAGAGAGAGAGAGAGAGGTTTTCAAGGACGTTTTCATTATTCTTCTAACCATGACAAGAATCATGTATCTTTAAGAGTGTTTTCCTTCTTTCAGTAAAAGTAACATAACAGGAGACAAACATCTTCAATGAGAAACAAAAATAACAATCGCTATGGCCTTTAGTAATAATTTTAATGAAAGGACAAAGTGATTCAAATTACAGACCTCTATGTGCTTCTGTCTAACACACACACACACACACACACACACACACACACACACACCTCCATAGCTCATTTCAATCTCTGGCACGCTGGAGGAAGGGCTCTGCAGGCTCGTTGCAGTAATTGCCGCCCTAACCCGGTGTAATCGCTCGGTCCTCCTGTATTGCATCTAAATAAATTAATCCTTATCCGAGCCACAATGACCGATCTGCGGGTCCCAAGCCTCCACGCAGTCATGCTTCCACAGCAAGGAGGCTGCATGGCCCGGAGTCCTGTAGTTCCAGGCCACGTTATCGAGGCAAGCCCGCCTTCCTTGGTCTAAATTGTGGTTTCAAGTATGCAGTCCAGGAGGTCAAGAGGTACATCTATCACATGTGGGGGGGGGGTGAGGGGTGGAGGGTGGAGGGGGGGTGTCTTTGTTGTTTAAGTGACGTCTCTATACGTATTAATTGAATCAGGCATCATCAAGTGTGAGGGCACCTTTCCCCTAACTCTGATTATAGGCAAATATTCGATTATTTAACTTCTAAAGTGGAACAGCATTCTGTTTCTCTATCCCTTCGCAGAGATCTCCATTCTTAGAGATTTTGATATTCACCACTACCTTTGGCTTTCCCCTCCCTTCATTGACCATCCTTAGCTTTCGACTATTCATTGCGCCATGTTTGTCTGGTTTTAATACTGGGGATATAGGATAGGTATGGAAACACACTAGACCCTTATTAATAGCCTTAGTAACTATAGAGCTTAGGCAGCCGTATTGCTGACTCCCAGGTATGGGCTTAGCGACTAACGCTGCAGTCCTGTCAGAATGGATTACCAAAACTTCCCTGAATTATCTAAAATATTTCCCTATTTACCACAACAGTTCCCTATCTTTTTTTTTTTTTTTTCATTCAAACAAAGAAACGCTTTCCCATTTTTCTGTATATTTCTACGTATACGGCTGTTGTTCCTGTTTGACTGGTAGACAACACATCAGCAACCAAAATCCTTCAGACATCCAAACGAGTAACGAGGCCAAAATTGAGTGACTGTGACAAACTGATTCATACTGGAAGCTACGCGTTTCGGTCTCATTAAAGTAATGGCACAGCTGGAGATGAGGGAAGGGAGGGGATGGAAGGTATACGGGTCTCATACAAATCACGCCACCATTTGGGGATGAGGGAAAGAAGAGTGAACGATAGGGAAAAAAATATTGTATTCGAGAGAGGCCTTACAAGTCGATTGAATTACAATTGAGGGGGAAGGGAACTAATAATTAAAAGATGAAACTATTCTGAGCATGACGAGTGAAAAGGATGGAAGAACACGGGTGGGGACTGAATAAAAGATGCAAGTCCGTAGGGGTGAAATCTCCCTAAATTTCGCTACGTTTTGAATTTTGTTTCCTGTTTCCCTGTTGAGACAAATTTCCCTAAAACACGGAAATTTTCTTCCTAGTGGCAGCACTGTGAGTCCGTCGTTCCTTCGAGGCGAGGTGTGAGTTGCCAGATGAAAATAAAGTGGCTTTACACATATGTACATGCATACATAATGCATATCCAACAATAACAATTACATTAAAATGGTATTTGATATAACAATTGTGTGTGTGTGTGTGTGTGTGTGTGTGTGTGTGTGTGTATATATAGATATCATATATATATATAGATATATATATATATAGATATAATATATATATATATATATATATATATATATATATATATGAGGTACCTAGAGATAAAGGGAAGTATTATCTAATAGAAAATTCGAAAATTGAAAACAAAGAAACAGGCAGTCAAAGATTTTTTAATTTCAAAATGTAACCTCTTTTTAGTGTACGGAGGGAGAAATGTTTATTTTCAAGATATTAAGTAATTCATACCATTTATGACCATATAATTTCAATCATATCATGAAATTACAATTGAATTATATCATTTACAACAAAGGTGACTATTTTTCTTCAATGTAATCTTATTAAGAATATCACACAGCTACACTGAATAACAAATGCGCAATTATATGTGGTATCCAGTAATTTTGAATCTCATGCTCGACTATAAATATCTGATTAAGTTAGGAATCAATTCAGTTTCGCCTAACTTACAGTACATAATGACTAACTATGGTAGAAGGAATGATGTTGAATACCTTACCTTTTAGGCAGTTGAGTACTTGAAATAGTACTAAAAAATCGGTTCTAAACTATCAAAGCTCTAATAACATATCTACTTCTTATTTCTTTGTTTCATTGAATAATCAACTACTGCATAAATGTCTTCCATTACTTTGTCTTGTTTCTCTTTTTTCACATCTCCAGGAAAATTTGTCTCTCCAACCCAGTAGTGATTTTTGCTTTCTGCTTCCTGTAAAGAATACAATTAATTAATGTGTGTGTGTGTGTGTGTGTGTGTGTGTGTGTGTGTGTGTGTGTGTGTGTGTTAGTTTCTTTGTGTTTGAAAGACTGTATAACTAAAATAAGAGAATTGATAGTTACAACATATTGTGTCGGAGATGCCTATTGAGTGAAATTCAAGGAAAGCTTGGGTTGTATAATAGAGCAATGGTACTGACTTCACCACTTGCAGCTAAAATGTGCAGTGCAATAGCACATGAAAAGATTGTGCGGAGCATCATGCTTTTTATATCTTAAACGTCGTCATTCATGATGAGATGGTTAGTTATATGAAAAAGTGTATATATGGACTATGTATGAATATATGTATGAATATAAGTATGTATGCATGAAAGTATAGTAAATCTATCTCAAAACTTAATAAAAAATGAGTGTGTGTTTATATATATATATATATATATATATATATATATATATATATATATATATATATATATATATATATATATATATATATAGATATATATATATATATATATATATATATATATATATATATATATATATATATATAGTAAAGGGACCTACTTTATTTCTTAATCAGATTTTTCCTACCTTTTGTTTTTGGCTGAACTCCAGGCTGCTGTACACACGTGAGTCTGTGGTAAGAAGAGACTGTTAAGCCATGATTCCAAAGCATCAAGAGATTTTTACTTGTACTGTTTAATGAAAGCCACAAACTTTGCAATATTTTGAATATGTTCATACTGATAGTAATATTTGGCAGGACCTGAATCCAGATACTTGAATTTTCAGAAAGCAACAATGAGTATCCTATCCTATTCACTTGTAATTATGTATGTACAGATAAAATAAAGAACTGATTTTGCCATAGAGCATGCTTTTCAGAGTCCATAAACTTATTTAGTTAGCATTTCTACAGCCACATGTCTTCCCTCCTCTTGTAGCCTTGCTGGTTTTGGGAAGATGTACACTCACCTTCAACATCATCATTATAACCATGGGACTGCCAGGCATTTATTATCAATTTTGGTTCAGAATATATTTGACCTTGATCAATGCCATGTTGATCTACAATCTCTTGAGTGTCATTTTCAGCTGATGAATTAATGCCCTGATTGGTGGATGAGGACAAGCCAATTCTGGTAGGAGTGACTGGCTTGCCTGTCGAATAGTGACTGTCTTGGTTGGGTAGTAACATCTTCTGATGGCATACCTGTAGAAGGACCCATGAACTAAAAGATGAAAATAGTAGACATACAATTACTTCAGTTCATAAGTAAGGCAGACAGATTTTGAATGTCACTGTGCAATAGAAACTAATGGAAGTACCAAATAATAGATAGTTGATGGATGACTTAGTGAAAGGATATGGATTTTTCCAACGGTATGAATTACTTGATTTTTCTAAAGTTCTCAAACAATTGCAGTAAAATACGTTGAAGTTGTTTCTATATGTGAAGCCAATGTCATGCCATGGAAATGAAAAAAGTAAGTCAATAGATATATTGATGAACATTAGTGTTCATTATACAATAAACAAAGAAGTATGCATAATAAATCATAGATACATAAAAAATGACAACAAAAAATCCTGGAAAGAAATAATCAAAACTTCTTCATTGTTTCGGGTGGAAGAAGGGGAGGAAGGTTCTTACAGAAAGCTAAGAAAACATGTTAATGGAGAGCCTTTTCTGACCAGGTAATAAAGGGAAAGATAAAAACATACACACACTCAAAATATCATTCTTGTGGGGTTTAGTGGATTTCACATTGAACATGGAAGGGTTATTAAGCATATTCAACAAAAGCTCTGCTTGTGAGTCATGAATCATTACTTTAGCACCTCAAATCCTATTACTTCATCTAGGAATGCCACTCACCTTATTAATGGAGATGCAGATGTACCCAATACATGCAAGCATACCAACATAAGTAGCTTGTTATCAATGGATCTGTCTTTTGTATAGGTTTATTCCATGCTCAGTATGCAGCAATAATTTTGTGAAGGTGTATATATATTAATGAAAATAGAGTATAAGATATGAAGACTTACAGTTTTCTAAGTAGGATCAATGGTGTTCCATATGACATGGAAGTACATGGGATGCAAGGATAGTGAAGAGTTTAGAAAATTAAAAATATCAGAAAAATGCAACCTACATTAGCATAGCAGGGTGACCAGCAGGCGACAGCGACAGTGAACTACACACACACACACATACACACACACATACATTGGCTGTAGGAGACCTTGGTTTGGCACTGTGGGGTACCATCATCAGGGATTCGTAAGAACTATAGATTGCATCACTGCATGTATTAATATTTTCTGCTTTTGGAGCATGCTGGAATGATGATTGAGGAAATGCATGTGACTGTACTGGTGGTGGTGATGTAACTGGTTTCGAAAGATTTCTAGTCCTTTCAATTTTTTCTTTCATTGCTTTCTTGTTTATGTTGATTATCCTGCTGATAGCATCACCCTGAAGGGCAAAAAAGGTGTGGTGAACAAAGAAAGATTCATTTACATTGTCATGATGTGAAAAGTACTCACACATGAATTTAATGTATCTGGAACACTACATATCCTTCAGGAAACAGCAATTATGTCATATGAAGGCATGGTACAACATAAAGATTGTACTGAAACTAGTAACTAATCTTATCTAATCAAGAATAATTGATATAGCAACAATATAGTTTAATATTACCACATGAATAACTATGCACTTTTTTTGTAATAAGATTCTTGAACTAAAAATAAATACTGACAGGCATGATCATTTTCCTTCATACTAATTCAAACTTTACCTCTTCAGTGATGAAGATGAATGTACCTTCCCCTACAGCACTCTTCCTGCCAACTTCCAAGGAGAATACTTTTTTTGTCACTGTAAATTTCCGGATCTCTTTAAAATTCCATCGCACAATCATTTTGCAGGCAGGAGTCATGAGGGAGATGCTCTCGTCTTCTACTATCATTTTGATGTCCCCAAACACACCCAACCGGGTTTTGGTATTTTCATCACTTTTCACCAAGAATTCATTCTTCTGTGGGGAAACTGTCATAAAGTGATGTGAGTATTTTTAAACTTTTCTCAATTTAGTTTTAAGAAATCAAGAAATTTCAGCACAAAATCAAAAACACAAGAGGAAAAAATTACCATTTACTTTATCAACATCAGTAATCATGAAAATATAGAACGAATAATAGGTCTTAAATATATTAATGTTTTACTTTTTTGTTATAGGAAAATTTATACAAATATGAATACAAAATTTTTGCAATACACTGTAGATATGAAACAAAGTGTAACTTATATAATCCTGAGTAGTGATGAACCATTGTGCATTGTTTAGTCTTGAGAGTGATAATTATATGTTTACATTTGATCATAGGTTATGAAGTCTTACTGTTGCCAACAGATTCGTAGATTTCATTGACTGTCATGGAAACCGTCTTGTCAGCCAATAGCGTGTTCCCTGAAGGCTCTACGTTTCTAAGCAAAGTATTCTGGATATACTGAGGGAAGCAAAAAGGGCTTTCTCATTATCCTATACGATGTAATTATTATATATATATATATATATATATATATATATATATATAATATATTATTATTATAATATATTATATATATCTATATATAATATATGTGTGTGTGTGTGTGTGTGTGTGTGTGTGTGTGTGTGTGTGTGTGTTATTCACCTCAATCGCCTGCTGATCACCCAGCCAGCCTTCCCCGACGGAGCGAGCTCAGAGCTCATATAGACCGATCTTCGCGTAGGGCTGAGACCACATCACACACTACACACCGGGACAGCGAGGCCACAACCCCTCGAGTTACGTCCCATACCTACTTGCTGTTAGGTGAACAGGGGCTAGATACACATTAAGCTAACCACTACACTACGTGGCGTGTGTGTGTGTGTGTGTGTGCGTGTGTGTGTGTATATATATATATATATATATATATATATATATATATATATATATATATATATATATATATATATATATATATATCATCGGACATTTTCTAGTAAAACTTTCACCATGTTTTGTTCATTACGAGATTAACTACATCTTATTGCAATATATTGTATGTCAGGACTTACCGTCACCCACTTGTCACATTCTCCAGATGTCTGGACAAAGAACGTGTAATACTGATCCTTAGTGCCAATCTATAGAGCAAAAAATGACATTGGTAAACAAATATGTACAATCATGATAATCAGCATTCACTCATCAGTCACCAGACGCCATCATGCATACATTGTATAATTATATACCACGGGTTGGAAGCATCAATCATGCAACCCACAAACGTAATAATAAGAGCCAGATCACTCACCAAGAAAGCGTTTCTCATTTCTTTCTCTTTTAACATAATCCTCTCCACCTTCACCACATCGATGCCCAGTACCATGAAGGTAGGCTCCATAGACAGCGAATGCTTCTCATCCTCATATAACTCGAGCCGCGCCAAGCCACTTTGGGAGGCGGCGACCAGCGTGGCGTAATACTTTTTGACCTGTGCGAGAAGGATCAGCAGGAAGCAACGATATTATAAGTAGGATTTTAAGACCCTTGGCCGGAAGTGTAGTTGTCTAGATGATGATAATGATGATATGATGATGATGATGATGATGAAGACGATGATGATGATGATGATGATGTTGCGATAACTTATACTGTGTATTACCTACTACTACTACTACGACCACTACTACTACTACTACATAGTAGTAGTAGTAGTAGTAGTAGTAGTAGTAGTAGTAGTAGTAGTAGTAGTAGTACCAATAATAATAGTAATATTGATGATGATGATGAAGACGACGATGATGATGATGATGGTGATGATGTTGGGATAACTTGTACTGTGCATTACCTACTACTACTACTACTACTACTACTACTACTACTACTACTACTACTACTACTACTGCTACTACTACTATGTAGTAGTAGTAGTCGTAGTAGTAGTAGTAGTAGGTAATGCACAGTACAAGTTATCCCAACATCATCACCATCATCATCATCATCGTCGTCTTCATCATCATCATCAATATTACTATTATTATTGGTACTACTACTACTACTACTACTACTACTACTATGTAGTAGTAGTAGTAGTGGTCGTAGTAGTAGTAGTAGGTATACTATATTATTACTACTACTACTACGACTACTACTACTACATAGTAGTAGTAGCAGTAGTAGTAGTAGTAGTAGTAGTAGTAGTAGTAGTAGTAGTAGTAGTAGTAGTAGTAGTAGTAGTAGCTACCAATAATAATAATAATAATAATAATAATAATAATAATAATAATAATAAGTTTCGCGCAACTTCATATCAGTGAAAATAAGCCCTAATTGACATTTATTATCGCTTTTAATGATTTGTTCATTTGTAGCATGTAAACAAAAACAAAGAAAAACGCGAAGACCAAACTTCCCACACAAGCCCTCACAAATTCATGTTACAGGATATCCGTCTTATGGTCTGACTTTTTATTACGCTGTGACTCTATGACTACGAGCGCCGGCAAGCCGAATGAGTGTGCTTGATGTGAGAGAGAGAGAGAGAGAGAGAGAGAGAGAGAGAGAGAGAGAGAGAGAGAGAGAGATTATCAAGTCTGAACCCATTATTTTCTGATCCCACCCTTATTCTTAACTCTGAAAATTTACAAGAGGTACTATGTATATGTGTTTTTTCATATACTTATTCTCCCTCTCTCTCTCTCTCTCTCTCTCTCTGCAAAATGGTGTGAACAGAAGGCACCTCGTTACTTGACATGATATTTCTTGTAATGTAAAAGGTGAAAGTTGACCAAGGATAACATCAAACAAAGAAATGCCCACTTAGTTGTCAGTTCCCATACAGGTAGTAATGTCAGTTTTTTCTACATCATAGTGCAGTATCTACCTTAACTATAATCCGTTCTACTGAGTGTTCTTTTTTTTATGAAATCTATTGGAGGTAATAAGCCTTATTTTTTTTTTTCCTCCAGTGTTTGATAGCACGTATTATACTGAAGAGCAACACTATAGAGAGGTGAAAGCTTTAAAGAAACGGAAAAAGATCTATCAGTTACCTTCCTCAGAGCTCCTTTACGGAAGAGGTTGAGCGTCCCTTCATGAATCCCCATGGTCACGTTGCTAGGTAAGCTTGATTTCTTAGGCAATGCTGCCATCGAAACTCTTCTTGTCTCTATTTAGGATCTGGGATGGAGTTCGACCCACTTTGATGATCCTGCAAAGAACAGAACGAGTGAAAATGTGAAACTGAAAAAAATGGTTTCATCTTCGAGGAAATGGGAAAATGTACGAGTGTTTCCCAAATAAGGGGAAAATTAGCTACAAAAGTTTCCTAATTTGAAACACTGCTCTCACAGATTATTATTTTCAAAAGCCATACGTGGTTAATAACTATTTTTGCAACTGATGGTGCATAATTATTATAAACTTTCACTATAATCACGAAAAGATCCTTCAAATATCAAATAAACTCCACAAAACCTGTTAAAAGTAATCGGGACTTTAGAAGCTATAGGATTGTGGCTCATAAGAGTGTCAATAAAACTCATGAAAAATGTATCAGTAAAAATAATAAGTAAATATCAGTTGTCACTGAATGTGTGGAAAGTTGTCCTTTCATTTTACTGACCTCCAAAATATACTAAGTAGTAAGTGATCATTATTTCATTTTTCCTTTCTCTTCTTTTTATTTATTTATTTCAGTTTTTCTTCTATTCTTTCTGTTTCACTTTCCAAGCCCTCTCTATTCTTTGAAATGTAATCATATCAATAGGATATGGATATTCGTAGCAGCTACGTACATAGCAGAGAGGTTCTCACGGGTGATTTTGCCGTTGGGGGTGTATCACTATCAAAAGAATTCCGAAAACACAATAGAAAAGCCCGACAGTTTGCATCTCAACCTATTGAAAGAAAGGGGTAAAACACAGAAGAGTTTGAAAATACAGTTCCTCATTATCATAAACCTGAACTTATCAAAACACAGCGGAACAACACAACACAAATTTGCACGCCTTACCTCTTGAGTCCTCAGAACTGTTGGGCAGTGGGGCACCTGGTTTCGAATGAAGATGTGATTTCTTTCAAGCTGAGTTCAATTTATAACACAGTTAATAAGGGTTGAGAGCAGCACAACGACACCTCTTACATGCTTCACATAGTATTCAGATAGTGAGAACGGCGTGTCCGGTACCACATCCGTTCCAATATGGTTAATGACGTAAATGCTACTTATCACTTTGCTCTTTAGTTATTATCGCGTGCGAGTTATCTGTTGCTTTTTTAGTACTATGGTTTCTTCACACATTTGATAAAGTATTAATGCACAAAATATATAAAAAGAATTAAAACCTCGCTGATTACTATGATTACTCACCAGGAAGAATTCGAGATCCAGAGCTTGATAACAGACGCGGGAACATTACAACTATGTCAGCTAGAACAACTCTGTCAGACTATTTAATAATGGAGAATACTAGATTGGTCAACGCCGCGGCACTTCGGTCATGTGACATTGACTATAGACCACATTAAATTAAATCAGTAATATTGTAAAGTATACTGTAGTTGCTAGTTATTCTGAGGTGGGGGGATATGTTAAGCTTTAATCGACGAAGGCTGGTATCTTACCTTGAATATTTATATTGACTCCTTATGGATTTAAGTAACAAATTAATAAATATATATTTCCTTTTGGATATATACAATAGAATAAGTAAATGAGTAGTAATAAGTGTTATGGAGAAAATAAATAAAATAATAATAATGATATCATGATTATAATATCGCATTTTGTCCTTCATACTTTTTCTTATCATTGTTATTATTCCTCCTATTTATTTCTTATTTCATTTTCTACTATATTCATGTGCCAGTTTCTTGTCACACACACACACACACACACACACACATAGTGTGTGTGTGTGTGTGTGTTATCAGTCTGCTGTAGTAGAACTTCTTGCTGGGTGACCAGCAGACAACAGTAGGTGAATGGTAGCCTACCTGCATACAATGACAATAAATTATGGTAGCCTACGTGCATACAATGACAATAAATTACATGAACAAAGAGAGAGAGAGAGAGAGAGAGAGAGAGAGAGAGAGAGAGAGAGAGAGAGAGAGAGAGAGAGAGAGAGAGAGAGAGAGAGAGAGAGAGAGAGAAGAGAGAGAGAGAGAGAGAGAGAGAGAGAGAGAGAGAGAGAATGTTCCCCAATCAAGTGGAAATACAGTTATGCTGAAAACCATTGTTTTCAGTATTTCTTTGTGCAATCTATTCAGCATTACTGTACTGGTAAATTTGCACACAGCATTACAAACATGATATAACTAAATATACAGACATGTCAACCTTTCAAACAATTATTTCTCATGAGAATCTATATCTGAGCAATTTTGTCCTATTTCATAATATTTTCCAGTTCCTTATTATCATAGTGCCAACATTTATTTGAGTTGTAGAAAAGCTACTAATAACAATGGCAGTATTAAAAAATACCTAAAATAATGATAAATCAACAAATCTCACATGATAGGACATTCTGATGGCACATGCCACTGTCACTTAGGAAGGATACTGTCATTGTATTGCAATAGCTACCTATTCCTTTCTTGCAGCTACTATACATGAAGCATCCAAACACAGTTCAGACAATGGATACAAACCTAAAGATTTATGCCACCACTATGGTAGGATTAAAGGTTATGTAACAAAATCTCTTTATTAAAATAATAAATATATGAAGTTAGAACAATAAAATACAACATAATAACATTTCAGTCAGTTGGTAAAATATTTAACCACTTTTCATAATTTCTAATATTGCAGTTTTGAAATATCTCAAATATAATCACATTTGGTTAACAATATATGACATACATATATACATATACATATACACTAGACGTACATAGTACAGCAATGCCTAAGATTCTGATATTAATTTGTTCCAAGAGGTTGCTCAGATTGCAAAAAGTTCAGATCCCCAAACAATTTTCCCCTTAAAAAAAATAATGGAAAAGAATTAAGGAATCTTTTCTCAACTCCATGAAAACTAATTTTCAAGGCACTTTTCACTGCAAATATACATAATTAAGATAGGAGAAGCAAATGATGGAACTGCTGGTGGCCATGCAGGAGTATGTTTTCCCACTATTTTAGATTTTGGGACTGAACTCTAAAATCAAAGCAAAAACAGAAAAGTAAACTAAAAACAAACTGAATGAGCATTGAAAAAAGATGCTGCCTGAACAATGGGGGGAAACCCATGAACATACTTGAACATTAATTTGGTGATCAGTTTCTGGAAGTTTCTGGAATTCAGAGCAAAATCTGTTTAAACAGAATGTGTTCAGATTCTAGGGTCACCACTGTATAATATAAAACCAAAGATGCATGGAAGTAAAATATGCACACATGGAATGAAAGACAAAAGGCACAGAATATCAGAAACAAACTGATTGGATGGTGAAGATAATGATGTACAGTATGTGTAGAACGATTGGAAATGAGTTTGTCCTGTTACAGTACCTCAGCCTGCAGTACTTACTGTGGATATACACATTCTATGAGTTCATGAAAGTATTATATATGTATATATATGCGTGGGTGGGTGTGTGTATTCTCTGTCATGGTCGCCTGCTAGTCACCCAGCCAGCCTTCTTCCTATGAAGCGAGCTCAGAGCTCATAGACTGATCTTTAGTTAGGGCTGAAACCACACCACACACTACACACCGGGACAGCGAGGCCACAAACCCTCAAGTTACATCTCACACCAACTTGCTGCTAGGTGAACAGGGGCTAGATACACAGTAAGAGGCTTGCCCATTTGCCTTGCCATGCCCCGGACTTGAACTCGGGTGCTCTTGGTTGTGAGCCAAGTGTGTGTGTGTGTGTGTGTGTGTGTGTGTGTGTGTGTGTGTGTGTGTGTGTGTGTGTGTGTGTGTGTGTGTGTGGGTGTGGGGGTGTGTGTGTGTGTGTGTGTGTGTGTGTGTGTGTGTGTGTGTGTGTGTGTGTGTGTGTGTGTGTGTGTGTGTGTGTGTGTGTGTGTGTGTGTGTGTGTGTGTGTGTGTGTGTGTGTGTGTGTGTGTGTGTGTGTGTGTGCGTAATTCACTGTCGCGGTTCCCTGCTGGTCATCCAGCTAGATACACATTAAGAGGCTTGCCCATTTGCCTCGCCGCGCCCAGGACTCAAACCTGGGCCCTCTTGGTTGTGGGCCGAGCGTGTTAACCACTACACTACACAGTGTGTGTGTGTGTGTGTGTGTGTGTGTGTGTGTGTGTGTGTGTTTACATACATACAGTATAAGAATCATTTAGGTTTCAGATTAGTAAACACCTTGTTACACCTGAGTTGAAGTGCTAAATCATATATGAAATCCTTAATATAACTGTCCTTTTCTGATTTTTTTGCATCAAATACAACTACAATGGTTATTTTTGGATCAACTCTGCACAAGAAGTAAGTCGAGCCAATCTGTAAAAGATATGAACAAGATGTGAGATGGATACACAAAAGTGAATAGACTGATACATACATATAAACACACAGGAATAAATTATTAGGTACATACAAGCATCTAGTAAGAAAAAACAGAGTAATACACAGGAAAAATATATACCAAAAAAGTTGTTGGCCTATAGTAAAGGAATGTGGTGAAGGATATATTTTTTTGCAGATAATAAATATATTGCGTAAGAGACTGGAGTGCTGATTCCCCCTCTTGGAACAATACACTAGCAGAGGAGTTAGCAGGAAACATCATCTAAGTAGAGCACAACAGAAAAATTAATAAGAGTAATCCAATGCAAACTATACTGCAGATAAAATTATATATATATATATATATATATATATATATATATATATATATATATATATATATATATATATATATATATATATATATATATATATATATATATATATATATATATATAACAGAAAAGGTGCAGGTTTCATGAAACTGCTAAAAATACATAAACTGGATCAGGATTCTACAAAATGCAGGTTGAAATCCTTTTCATTAGGTTGCCAAATCAAAGATAAGGTAATATGTAATAGTGTGTGTGTGTGTGTGTGTGTGTGTGTGTGTGTGTGTGTGTGTGTGTGTGTGTGTGTGTGTGTGTGTGTGTGTGTGTGTGTGTGTGTGTGAATAAATGTGTATTGGTTTTCATATTGGTGGGAAAAAGATACAGGGTCATGAAGGTAGTAAACAAAATTGAACATGGTCGTGATAAAAAAAAAACATATTTCAGACACTAACATTAGAATTATCAATACACACAGCAAGTAACTTTCAATTACATCCTACTACCAAATGGTTTTAAATTTCTAAAATTGTGAAGGTGATGAAATAACTAACCTGCTGGTCAAAGAAACACACAACTCCATCCAGAAGAGTGAGCTCATTGGCACGGTCATTGATTCTCATCACAATGCTGGGCCATCGGTCCTGAGCCTTATTCTGATAAAATGCAATGCAGAGAATACAGTATTAGTCTTGTCAATAAACTAATAAAGCGTTATGTGCAGCAGTCACACAACAACTAGAAGTAATTATTTAATGGCACATAATTAGTGCCAAGCCAAGGAGATGAGCCATAACTGAATGGAGAAGATTTAAATAATTTAAAAATCAATTCTACTACTGTTGATTCTTGTAAGAGAATGCCTGAAATATGTACTAGGTTGTGTAAAAAGTGGCACTTCCATCTCTTTTGTACACTACTACTGATATTATAACAAAACCAACAAACTTACATTTGGGTAAGAGAAGATTGCAGGATAGCTGTCAAGACCCTTAGGAGTTGACACTGACTCTTGTGGATGATGGTAACCCGCACCCCTGTAATCATCTACTCCTGCTGCCTCAAACACCAAGCACACACTAACAGCATCACTTTTTCGCTGAAAACTTTGAATTCTGAAAGAAACAAATTTAACATTAATGTATTGAGTCAAAACTATTTTGTGAAGACATTCTACATTACTAAAGCAAACAATATAAAACATGTATAATGTCTTCATTATAAGTAATTAGTAAGAAATTGATCTGAAGACAGCATATTCTTAGCTAGGAGAGTCTTGGCCCTATGATAAAACTCTGACTAGGGAAACAGAGCACGGTGCGTAATATGCAGGATAATAATCTTCAGATCCCTAAAATCAATTTTAGGGATTTTTGTACCCCAGCTCAATACACATTACAAAACATATATTAGGTAAATAATCAGGGAACAATAAAACAAAGCCACCTACTTGGAAACATAGTCACAAGCTTGTCCCTGCCTGGAGATAAGAGCCTTCATCTCTGCTGGAGAGCTTTGTGTTGCTAAAGTCTCATGAAAATACAAAGAAAACTTTGACACAAAGGCTGCTTTAGCCTGCCACAGCCATTGGTACAATGTGGGAAGTGGAGAAGACTTGAGGAAGTTTGAACCAAAACCATATTTCTTCGTCTGGAAGAAAACAAGCCCTATAGAATACAGCAACCTGATTATGAATGGATGCACATTCTCTTTGTGGTTTTATACAAACATTGCATCTATCAATCAAAGGAAAAATAAATAGACAAATAATTAATGTCTATCAACTTGGAATTCTCTTACAAAGATATAGAACATTAAATTTAATTGCATGATGACACCACCAGCAAGTTAACATATGGAGTGACTCTGAAACTCTGCTGGCAATTATCAAATCTAAAGGGTTTTCCCTATAAATTCAAATTGGCAACCAACATATATATATATATATATATATATATATATCTATATATATATATATCTATATATATATATATATATATATATATATATAAAGGGTCCAGACAGAATTTGTTTGCAAGTTTACTGTCTGGGAAAATATAACAGAGTGATTTCATTTTTTGATATATATATTCACTAAACTTGGGTCAGCTTATCTTCATGACTTGTTCTGTCAATCTCCCTCAATGGACCTGTCTTTGGCTTCGATAACAGCCTTAAAGAAGCCTTAAAAGTGACCACAGGCCTTCATCACTATCTCTTGATGCAAGTCCCTGAGGACACTAATGATCCTGGCCTTCAGCTTGTTCTTTGTGTTGCAGCTGGATTTGTTAGTGTCTCATTCCACCATGCCCCACACAAAGAAGTTGAGGGGGTTGCAGTAAAGCAAACTGGAAGGCCAGATTTTAGGTGACATGTGATCAATAAAGATCCCTGACAGCCAAACCAGGGTCTTCTAGCTGGTATGGCAGGGCACTGAGTTTTGCTACCAAATGTAGGGATTACCTAAAGCTATGTGTTTATCCAGGGCTTCACTACCTCACTCAGAATGTAGATGTAGCCATTGTTGTTCAGCTTGAGACCCACAGGAAAAAAATGGGTGGCACAACACCATCTTCACTGCTGATGACACCAAAGACCATGCTTGTTGCCAGAAACTTTGTCTGCGTGATCCTGGGCACGTCTTTAGGTGAGACAGCGAGCCACCTGTTGTTCTGGGAGCTGATCTTTGGTCTTGGCTGAAGTTTTTCTTGTCAGAGAAGAACCATAGCATGACTGGCTCCAGTGAGTCTTTCAAGTTGTTGATCAGCTTCTTGGTGTGCTTCAGTTGCTTTTCTTGCATCACCTTCAACAGAAATTGTCCCTTTCTTGTTTGGTATGAAACATAGCCAATGACCTCATGTACTCCCAGCCTGATAAGTTTTTTTATCCATGCCCCTGTCTCTTGCAACGGCACACATTGATTTGTTGGATTCATTGTTGATGATCTCCTAAACTTCAGTGACAAACTCCAGTGTTTTGATGGCATCTGATCATTAATCATACATTTTCCTCTCTGATGTCACCTCATACTTGAATCCTAAATCTTCCAGTTCCTGTCTGACCTTTTCCACCATTCTCCTGCTGATACTAAGGAAGTGTGAAATCGCCTTATTGGTCCTTCTGGAGTGGATTCCAAGGAGAACTCTACATATCTCCCACAAATTTGTCTACAATTAACTATTTTGCAAAAAAAAGAATGGAAATATAGTCACTATTTTCATGAAGACAATACTCACAACAAAAGTAAAAATAATATTCATAAAATTGGCATTTTAAAATTGCAAACAAATATCATCCACACCTTGTGTATATGTATATATATATATATATATATATATATATATATATATATATATATATATAGATATATATATATATATATATATATATATATATATATATATATAGAATATAGATAGCATCTAGATATATATCATAATAATAATATATATATATATATATATCTATATAGATA
This sequence comes from Callinectes sapidus, assembly GCA_020233015.1. Taxonomy (NCBI): domain Eukaryota; kingdom Metazoa; phylum Arthropoda; class Malacostraca; order Decapoda; family Portunidae; genus Callinectes; species Callinectes sapidus. Next base: position 80,755 of record CM035192.1, read on the forward strand.
TAGATATAGATATATATAGATATATAGATAGATAGATAGATAGATAGATAGATAGAAAGACTGGACTAATTTAGAAACAAAATAGAGAATAGAAATGGATGGCACTCAAGGTCATGCAAAATCAACAAGGGTCAAGCAGCTGAGATGTTAAATATGAAACAAATAAGTTTTGTAGTAAGCTGGAAAATAGTTACCACATACAGATTGGACACGTGAAATGATAATGAGGCCAGTATCTAAAATGTTGAGCTGTACCCTAAAATACAAATTTTGTTACCCATAATGTTGTGTAAACTCACCTCCTTAGGTTGGATGGCACTATGCCAGCTATTCAATTTTGAGTGAGCATCATGAAGATGAATCAGTGATGGCAAGAACCGCCAATGCTGCATTTCCAACTGACTCCTCAATAAATGTATCAATATATCACACTCATATCTGAAATATAAATGAGGTCTAACTCAGTATTGTATATATAATGTTCCCAATTATTAAAATGATGTAGAAGGTAAAGGAAACTGGATTAAGCATGTGTAGTATCTTGAAGTGAAAGATAATGTGCCAATGAGAGAGCTGACAAACAAATGGGGAAAAATACTGTGAGATACATTAAGACAACTTAGCATTATATACTGAAGTTAATTTTGTCAACATTTAACTTGGCCTTATGAAAGCAATGATGGTGATGACATACGTGAAGTTTGTTTTGATTGGAGTAAGAATTGGATGATGAAAGTTTCTGCTGTTCTTTACACCGATTTCTGTTACATTTGTTAGAAGTTCTTCAAAGTTCATCATACGACTCATTGATGCTTCCAGTAGCCTTTCATAACTGACATTCATGTTAAGGATTTTTTGGATAAAAGAAATTATACTGAGCCAAAGTAATGAGGATTCATCCTAAAATCTTATATCACCTCAATAAAAAGTTATTTTTAGTTTTGTTTTCCACTTTGTCTTAGATTTCAGTGCCAATCATTTAACATTAAATATCACCTATGGATAAAACAATTAAATCCAGACAGCACAAAAGCACCCAATCATCATGGACACCTGGAAAGGATACAATGAAATCATCTGCAGCCTCGCCTTGATGAACAACACCAGATGGGAGCATAGGTGTCGCAGGATACCATCACAGCCAGGGCTTCCCAGAGTTCCACTGCTTGATGTGGGAGGATTTCCATTGGCTCCCATGCATCTCCTTCTCTCATAACCCAGATCATTCAGCTCCAGATTAAGAGATTCATAGCTTGCACGGACAGAGCTCTGAAATCATATAATTAATTAATTTCTTGCATATATCTACCATATACTGTACTGTGTATACATACTTCTTAGGAGGCCAATTGCACTATACCCCACATCTTGGGATGTGGAGTGGTTGTAAATCCACCAGGGGTGCTTGGGAGTAAGAATGTGAATGATACAAGCATATGAATTAGTGTGTCATATCTATATATAATATATTTAGATATGACACACTCATATATATATATATATATATATATATATATATATATATATATATATATATATATATATATATATATATATATATATATAGACTGATAACCTGGTATATTCAACGAGGTACCCAAAAGAAACCAGAATTTCACCATACTAATTTAACCATTGATTAATACATCAATACCCTTGTCACCTTCAAAGTACTAATTTGAGTCAATGCACCAGTAAATAATCCTGAACTCTTGCAATGCATCAATCTGTTTTGCTCCATGTTTTCCATGTCTGCCATAAGCTTTTTTTCCCTTGAGGACTTTGTTCATGAATTGCTGAACAGGGAGAGTGGTTCATGAAATTTTGGGTCAAAAACTTTCACACACTCAAGGCAGTGTGTGCAAGAGTATTGTTGTGATGAAACTACTATTCTCCACTTTGCCACAGGCGGGGGCATATTTATCTTATTTTGCCTCACAAAACAGCTAAAAAAAACTTTGAAATAAAAAGTTTGATTGACAGTTTAACTGGAAGAAATAAATTCCTTATGGATAATTGTTTTCATATTGTCTTGACAATGGATTTTACTTGACACACTTTTTTGTGACATGGTAAAGTTAAATGGTTCCATTGACTTTGTTGCTGCTTTGTTTATGGATTGCAGCCTTAGCACAAACTGAAAATATCTTAATCAATTTCCAGTTGTTCTTTCACTTCACTACTTTTTTTTTTATGTAGGAAGGTTCAAAAATAGTGAAAAAAAAATACTACTTGCTAATCCACTAAAAGGTCAATAGAGTTAGCCAAAAAATCAGGGATAAATGCACTTCTGTAAGCAAGGGGGAACAAATTTTGCAGCAATGCATTTCATTTTCAATTCCTCACTCAAAATTTTTTAGCAGGAGTTCCAGAACACACTAGACAAATGAATGAGTTTGTTAATTATTTGGCAATGATCTTCCAAGTTCATACATAGTTTTGATGTTTTTTTTTCTTTTCTTTCTATTCAGGTGGTTGATGGTCACTCTGAACAAGGTTGGTCTTCATGAGACAAGTGATCATTCTTAAAGTGTTAGAACCATTCATAAACTTATGTCATGCTAATATCACCATCCTTATAGGCTGTTTGAAGCTTGTCATCTGTTTCAAATGCCATTTTTTCCAGCACAAACAAAATTCCACAGAAGCACATTACTGTTTGATTTAGCCACAGCAAAAACTGACAAACAGGCAAGAACATTAAAAAAAGACACCTATCCACAAACAAATGCCCAGGGATCAGACTTAGATGTTCTCAGAAGCAGAAACACAAATTACAAGGGGACTGTGTTGCAGAGAATGGTTCTGGTTACTTTTGAGCATCCCCTTTTAGACTGATAGACAGGTGTGCTTCATTGGTCACTTTTATATTCCTATCCAAATACCAGGCTGACATCTCCAGCATTAAGTTACCAAATGTATACATACACACATTTAATCATAAGCAAACATTTTACTTATTCCTTTTCAAACTGCCAACGTAACACTTCTTTCGAACATGAATTTCTCAAGTACAAACCTCCTTCCTCAAAAATCCCTTTGCTGTAAGGAATGACAGGTTCATGTAGAGCTTTTCAACAGCAGCTAACTGAGCCACACAGGAGAGCAGTGAGTGCCAAACAGTTGATCCACTAAATCTACTCAAGTCACGCTCCTTTTCCTGTTTAGAAAATGAAACATCTAAAATAAAAAAATAAAATAAAAATTAGGCATACAAGCAAAATACTTTTTACATTTCAAATCAACATCATATACACAATAACAATTTCAGCTTCCTAAAAATCTGAAAATTTATGTAAGTATTAAAAATTTTACTTACAGCTTGTTCCTTGGCCTTATCATAATTGAACTTAGAAAAGTAGACCAGAAGTCCCTGAAGGATACTGTCTTCACTATCTCCCATTTGCCGTGTTGCTACTGCCATGTCATAAGGTGCTCTGACAGAAAAAAATTAAACATGTAACATACTGAAAGAATATGTAAAAGTGGCACATACTACAAATCATATATACAGTACTCGACAAAAAGTTGGTCTGGGTGCGTGTCGGACAAGTTGCAGTATGATAAAAGTGTTATAAAAAATATTAAATCTTACGTTTAATACTATGTTGGGCATCCCTTGCATTTCTTGACTTCCCTCAGGCTTCGTGGCATAGACATAACAAGTTTCTGGGTAGGTATAGCATCCCAAATAGCCCTAATTTCCTTCTCCAGCTTGGGGAGACTGCTGACGTCCTTCCCTTGTAACCCGTGTTTAACCACCTGCCAAAGGTTCTCAATATAGTTTAAATCTGGACTGTTACCAGGCCAATCCTCAATGAAGTTAATACCACCAGCCAGGTTTTAACCAATTTGGCAGGGTGGCAGGGTGCACCATCCTGTTGGAACACGCTGGCCCCCATTAAATCAAAGCACTCGTCCAGATAATCATTTAGCAGCTTGTAATACATGAAAATCTACGAAGACAAGGCTTGCCAACCTCAAGAGAGAAGCAGCAAGACACTCCAAATCAAGGAGAAATAGGAGTGGAAGCTAGCAGAGACGAATCACCCAGTGTGACCGTCTTATCACTGCCCACCTTATCACCAGCCTCCCCTCCACCATCACCCTCCCTTCCACCACCACCCTCCCCTTCACCACCACCTCTGCCAAAACAGCTGTCTCAACTTGCATTTCTCTCCTTATCCAGCACGTCAAGCAGCCTTTCCTTGCTTGCTTCACCATCTTCTAAAAGTGAAGATTTACCGCTGCTATCACATGAGATGTCACTGCAGCGACGAATGAATATTATGCAGAAAAATGTGGAGAATGTAGCCCCTGAAAGCAGCGAAAGCGATAGTTACAGGATTGGCCTGGTAACAGTCCAGATTTAAATCAGATTGAGAACTTTTGGCAGGTGGTTAAACACGGGTTACAAGGGAAGGACGTCTGCAGTCTCCCCAAGCTGGAGAAGGAAATTAGGGCTATTTGGGATGCTATACCTACCCAGAAGCTTCATGATCTTGTTATGTCTTTGCCACAAAGTCTGAGGGAAGTCAAGAAATGCAAGGGATGCCCAACAAAGTATTAAATGTAAGATTTAATATATTCTATGACACTTTTATCATGCTGCAACTTGTCCGACATGCACCCAGACCAACTTTTTGTCAAGTACTGTAGTATAAAGCTTCAAACTAAATCCTACTTCATGAAATGTCAAGCCATTATTTCTACATTTTTATATGGTTTCTTTATATGGTTACTTCCAGATTTCTTCATAATTTCAGGTCTTTGGTTGCCTCTTCAAGAAAAACGATCTTGTTTAGCACCTTTCCATGAGTTTTATTGAATAAATGTCGATCAGAAATTGATAAAAAAAAAAAAAGTCTGCAGGGTTACCTCATCCTCACACAAAACATTATAAATAATATTCTCAAGCTGATTTGTGGGTCATGACAATAAATTAGGATATCACTATAACTCATACCAACCCACATGATACCAGTCACTAGTTTCTGTTGTTGATTCAGCTATTATTATGCAGAGTGCTGAATTTGCTTTTCACATCAGTCTGTTAATATCTTTTCAACTGCCCATGATGAAAGAAAATGTTAACTGGAGAACTCAAGAAGTGGCAAGGTTTACAGTTAAAAAAATCATAATGATTAGATACAGCTAGTCTTCAATAATCATCAATTCAACATAATTGTTAAAGGACCAATATATGGCACTTGTGAAATTATAAAGTGGCAATTGGGATATTGTTTTATGGCAGTTTGGGGATTCTTACATGATAATAACATGGCACTTTCAAGAAGTATCTTTTGTCTCCACTCTTCCCAAAACACCAGACTACCTAATCCCACATTTTGGCTTGAGAAGTGTAATACTGTACATCTATTGTTTACCCAGTGACATGTTGGGTCCTCATACTCAGAGTCTTGGATTTAATCATTTATACTGAACTTTTCTCTAGAAGGTAGATTTTCTTTGAACTTCCAAGTCAACTGATCAGTATTTCAATGCAATGAGTGTGTTGTGGTTACATCCTGATGTCAGGCAATAAAAGTGACAATGCCCTAATTTGAGATGATACATTAACACTGATCCCAAGTCTAGAAAATCTAGACACACACACACACACACACACACACACACACACACACACACACACACATATATATATATATATATATATATATATATATATATATATATATATATATATATATATATACTGTATATTGTATATATAGATGTATATTTGCTATGTATACAATCATAATGCCACAGTGCTCTGAAAGTCTGGTCATGTAATGAATATAATGCTTCAGAGCATACATATTCACTGGAACTGACTGCATCAATTTCATTATACAATTTATAGACAAACTATTAATTTTTAACTGTGAAATGCATTAAAACACTTACCCATGACTAATATTGCAGTTACCCATGGCTGTGGAGTGGGTCCCTAGAGGTGACAGCCAAGTGATAATAATTTGTCTTATCTACGTACTAACCCTGCCTTCGAGAAATCAGAGGGGTCACTGCGACACTTCGGGCTGGTCTAGAGAATTGCACCATATCAAGCTAAATCATTAAAGTAACCTAATTACGTTCCAGTACCGTCTTACCTTTGCGGGGGCGTGACGAGTGGGCCCAGGGAAGGATCCGCAGAAGGTGATGTTGTTTACATTCTTTTCGTCACGTTCCGAGCTCGGCGCCTACAGGAAATTTCTGTGGCGGTATCTTTTCTCGCACATTACAATGTTTCATTGAAAGTTTTACACAAATATCCTCATCAATTTTTCTACACTACCCTCTGCCTTATATTTGTTTTGGTGTGGGAATATCACTCTTATGTTCCTGGATAAAGAGAGAAGACTAAATCTGTGTAAGAGAAACTTAGCTAAATGCTTTACTGCGTTGCACTTTGTTCGGTCAATACGCAGATCTGTTTTGCGAGTTTACTCATGCCTTTACCATTTCCACGTGGAATTATATCTGATAAACACATCTCGCTATGTCCACTATATAATGGATCTAATAAATGTAGGGAAGGTTCGATATCTTAAACTAAAAATTGATTTGTTTATACTCGAAACCCAAGATACGAAAGGATTGATGGATGAATTATTGATGATGTGCTGTGTACTGGCAATGTTGAATGGTAATCAGGTTGGGTGATATATTCCCATTAAATAAACAAAAGGAAACAGATAGAGCAATGAGTTCATGCATTCTTGCTGACCCACTCATCTATCCATCTGTCACTCCTTTGAAACACCTGTAAGTGAAGATCCTAATGTATTGAAGTGTAATAAGCCTAATTCCTGTGGTTCCGGTGATGGATTATCAACATTTCCACCTTATTATGACATTAAACACAGCTGGACGTCTCTGTGGACTTGAAAAATAATGGTGGTGACCCAGGAAATCACGGTCTGTCTGCCGCCGCCGCCCCGCCACCCCACACACTAACATTGGCCGTAAATTGTCATTGTATATTACTATTACCACTAAATGTACAGAGCCTTGGAAGTAGTAACAGTGGTTTCGCAGTAATTCCCACTGATTCCAAGTAATTCCCACCAAGAAACACACAGCCTTAGTGCAGTACAGTAGATTCCCACTGATTCCATGTAAGAAAGACAGCATTGGTTGTTGTACAGTAGATTTCCCAGTAATTGCCACTAGTTTCAAGTAATTCCCAATTGGAAACACACTGCCTTGAGTGTAGCACAGTAGATTCCCAGTAATTCCCACTAATTGCAAGTAATTCCCAGTTAAAGGCACACTGCCTTGAGTGTAGCACAGCAGATTCCCAGTAATTCCCACTGATTCCAAGTAATTTCTACCAAGAAACATACAGCATTGGGTGTAGTACAGTAGATTCCCAGTAATTCCCACTGATTCCAAGAAACACACAGCCTTGGGTGTATAAAAGTTGTGACGCATCGGCTTCTGATTGGCTTGACGTCACAGACCTAGTCAGCTGAATACCCCAGGAGCCAATCAGCGTCCACCTTCTTGCCTTCTCTCCCATCTTATAAGGAAAAACATGAACTACGTAGAGGATGAAGTGTCAGAAAGTTCCCCTATGTAGTTTTGCTTGAGGCGTAGACATCTCCCATGACATGAATAAATCACACACTAAATTTGGACAAGTGGGGATGTTAACTGAGTCCTCGCATGAAAACAATGGGCACCTCAAGATAAGAAAGCAAGGGAGAATTTACTCATCTTTCTATCTCAGTAGTACAAAACACAACGAACGACTGCATGCACTCTTCACAGACTAATCACTCCTTTTCTCATCGTTTTCCTATTCTTTCATTTTCTACTGCTATTAATTTCATGTATTGTATGTGCGATAGACAATAAGGAGTTTACCTCGATCTCTAACTGGCCTCGCTACAATAGCTGCATCTCCACGTGTCGCAAAAAACAAAAACAAAAAACAAAAAAAGTGACAGTCCACTCATTGATACTTTTATTCAAAATAGTATACATCGACTAGTGTTAGGTATACGTACACTGCAACATACAAGGTTCCTCCAAGGTCGTGTACAGAGAGGCGACTACATCGACTGTCTTAATCAAACACCCAGTTGTCCGGGGAAAGAAAGACCGTGTAGATGAAGATGATGCGGCTGCTCTGACACCCAACTCCAGTCCTTCCTTTCAATATGTCAGGCGGTAAATTGGTCATCGGATTGCTAAGAACAATACATACACATGGAGTAACTTAGGTATGATAAACAATAAACACTAAAAACAAACCTCTGAACTGAATTGTGTCTTGGAAGTTTCAGTTTTGTGCACGAACATGAATTATTAGCCATGGAGAGTAGCGAGGCCATCAACAACAGGCTAATTTCACAGACACCACTGCAGTATTCTCGCCCAGCACAGCTTCCACCAATGTCTCAGAGTTACGCAGCACGACAACCTACCACTTTGAGGGGACGGAATGTGATATTGTTCATGTTTTACAATACAACTCTTCCTCACGAACAGAGACAACGATGAACAAAGAGAAAAGGCACATTTGCTGGTTATTATCCTACAAATCTCCCAGTTACCAATCATACCAGTATGATTTTGTGGGAATCATCTCAAATATACTTTTCCTTCAGTTACCAATCATTCCAGTGTCAGACATGTTTTTTTTTACGAAGTCGCTCTATCCTTCGTCCGTGCCTTTATCCTAAGCCTCCTCTGCTGCGTCGTCCGGTGGTGGGTCTCCCTCTGCTTCAGGTGTCTCTTCAGCTGGTGGTTCTTCTGCTGGCGGTTCTTCTGCTGGCGGATCTTCTGCTGGCGGGTCTTCTGCTGGCGGATCGTCTGCAGGTGGATCTTCTGCAGGTGGATCTTCTTCAGGTGGATCTTCTGCAGGTGGATCTTCTGCAGGTGGATCTTCCGCTGGAGCGTCTTCTGCTGGTGGGTCGTCTGGGGCTGCTTCTTCTGCCTCTGGGTTGTCTTCTTCTGGTTCACCATCTGCAGATTCCTCAACTGCTGCCTCTTCTGCCGGCTCAGCTTCTTCAGTTTCTTCACTCTCAGGTGCCTCATCGGTCGTAGGTTCAGCAGGCGGAGCCTCATCCTCAGGCGCTTCTTCTTGTGCTGCTGGTGGATTGTCGTCATTATTTTCATTTACATTTTCAATTTCCTCAGCCCCATCGCCTTCTTGTCTGGGCGAATCGGTGTCCTTACCTTCAGTATCGTCTGCTTTCGTCTCTGTCAAGTCAGAGGATTCTCTCGCAGCGATGGCTTCTGTGACTTTGGTGTGGCCCTTGGTGGTGGCCCACATGGCCAGGTTTAGGCTCTCTTTGCCGTCGGGCATCGGGATCATGATGCTCTGGTACATTGCGTTGGCCTGAATGAACACACATACATAGAAGTATTAATGACCGGAGATTGCAGACAAAAGAAATATGTTTAAGTTATTTTATTTCAGATGAAAGAGTCTAATCAAAAGTCAGTGCTGCACTGGTTCAATATCTATTCAACATATATATATATATATATATATATATATATATATATA
>CM035192.1:101269-123769 GCA_020233015.1 Callinectes sapidus
CACACCCAAAACGCATAGTAAAAATGTTTCCTAGTACTGAAGGGGCTAAGTACGTGTATGTGTTAGTTTTATTCTTGTAGCTAATGTTTCTTATTTCATTCATTTAGTTTGTCTGTTAGTCACTATTATTAATATTATCATTACCTTTATTTTTCCTATTCATATTCACCTCAGTTCTTGTTTATCTGTCTTGCGGTAAGTTTCATGGCTCTTCTTATCTAATTTACTCTGACACACTTTCCAGCCTCTTTCTCAATAGTGTTGCTTGTGTGAGTGCGTTAATGTGTTGCTGGTGAGGAGGCCTTGACTCGCATTTTGAGGCGCTTTAACTCTCATAACGATCATCTTAAATCAACTAATCCTGTTCCTTCTCTGCCCTGTCTATTACACCGTTTCTTCTTCTTCTTCTTCTTCTTCTTCTTCTTCTTCTTCTTCTTCTTCTTCTTCTTCTAGATAACATAAAGATGAAGATTCGGGTTCTCATTTTACACTCATTCAGAATCACTTGAACAAAGACTATGTAGAATTGACAGCATCCCCTTAAAAAGACATCAATGTTTTCCACTTAGTGGTGTGATAATGAGGCGCCAGAACATCATAGAATACGATCCAAGGATAATATTATATTACAAGAGGGTTGCGATGTCGTTCGAAGCTTCACGTGAGATCCTGAATCAATCATGAACCAGGTTATGAAGTACCTTTCCTGTTATGCCTTACGTATTTATTTCCTTTCAGACTTATTTCAACAGCTCGCAAACGCATGACAAAAGCAATAAAGAGTAGATGCCAACAACAAAATAGTGACTTGTCTTTGTTTTCTCAAGTTCCAATAACGCTATGATCGCACAGCCAATCAAACGCTGCCATGAATATACGGGCATTTCATAAGGTATAGGGTATTCGAATCCTTCCAGTAGAAGATCTGATACTAAACACTGCCAAAATCTTAAATCGAATCCTCCTTTGGTAGTTTCACGGCATTCATAAGTGATGGAATTCAGTGTCAGTTTAGAGGTGGATGTGGAGAGACGCGACCAAACCTCCCGTGATAGCATCGTTCCGCAGGTAATGACAGGTGCGCCTCATTCGTATTATAAAGTCTTGCTGGGCGCGTTACGTAGCAGGAGTGTTGCATTGCCTTGTGGTGAAGGAGTGGATTGAGCTGTGTTGTGTTGAGGTGTAAAACGTGATTTGAGATATGACCACCCAGTATTGGAGTCTGTGATCAAAGGTGCTGCTTTCCTTTAACCCTTTCAGTACTGGGACGCATTTTTACCATGAGTTCCGGGTATTATTAGACGATTTTATTGATATTAGGAAGTGTTTGTGGAGGTGAGGAGATTAATGGCCAGACTCTTCACTATTTCAACCCCTACACGAGTTTCTGAAGCTGTATAGAATAACCAAATACTAAGCAGAATTAATATGAAAATGTGTCCCAGTACTGAGAGGGGTTGAGTGTCACTGTTTCCGTTTCGTCTTTCTTGCTGCTGGAGGTGACGAGGGACTGCATGGTACGGTATAAGGGGCTCTTCGTTGTCGTCGGTCAGCGGTGGCAGGTTGCTTATTATTGTTTCAACGACGTCCCTTTGAGATGCTTCTTACTCTTATTTTTAGCTCAAGCGACATGTCAACTCGAGAGATTTTAATAGGTAAATATATTTGGTCGGAAGTCGTGACGTGTAAACTAAAACACATTTCTTTTCCCAACCCCACTCCATGTCCTCCTCCCTATCTTCACTCCATGTCCGCCTTCTTATTCTCACTGCCTCCTTGTTTCTACATTTCAAATATCCCCATGCTCTTCTCTCTCTCTCTCTCTCTCTCTCTCTCTCTCTCTCTCTCTCTCTCTCTCTCTCTCTCTCTCTCTCTCTCTCTCTCTCTCTCTCTCTCTCTGAGAATTCACACAAACTAATTTAGGAGTTTCAAGAAAAGTGCTATTCGGAAAAACTTTTATTTCACTAATTTTTGAAGAGACAGAGGACCACAAGGCGTGAAGGACAGCTGGGGTAAGCTGGGTAAAACGTTTATCAGTGCACTTCAGTCTGGGCCACAGAGGCACATCACCAGTGCCTTCCTCCCAGGTCATTACATCAGTGCTTACCTACACTCCTTTGTGCTTCCAGACCCAGAGAGTGAAGCAAAGTGAAAATTAACCTCTAAAATAAATAAATAACCCCAAATGTTTTTGAACAAGGCAGTGGTTTATCCCTGCGCATAACCCTCACTTTAATAGCAGAAGACCCAGACACAATACCCAGACACAATACCCACCCTCCTTCCCCTCACGTGTCACCCCGATCAATATTTCCAGTGGTAGATCCGGGGTGGGGACTGAAGGGGCTGAAACCGTGTGTGTATATAGTGCTATTCATTCACATTAATAAGAAATTACTTTTTATTTTTAAAAAAATGCATATAGCTTAAAAATTATCTTAAAATAGCCGTTTTCAAATCCCAACCCTCCAGCTTCGCCCACAGCGCCTCACCACCAGGGAGAGAGAGAGAGAGAGAGAGAGAGAGAGAGAGAGAGAGAGAGAGAGAGAGAGAGAGAGAGAGTCAGTCGGATCCAGTGGGAGGGCTATAGCTCACGGCAGTTTTTATTGACAGCGAGAGTTGCAAGATTATAGGTATCGGAACAATTGGAGCAATTGTAACAAGGCTTTTGGAAAAGTATAAATCACATTCTTTAACCTACTGTAAGTCTTTAAAGTTTAATATTTTTACTTCTTGTTCCAATTATTCAGTCTTATCAATAAACTATTACTACTTTTATTACATAAAAATAGCTCGGCATATAGCTTACAATTCCCTTCAGATTGCCAAGTGTTCAGAAAATTTCACGCACCGGACCCTCAGCTATTATTAAGGCTTGCCACCAATCCCAAGGGTCTCAAAAATGAAGATTAACCCTCCCCTAATTTTAATCCTGGATCTGCCACTGGATATTTCTTCCAATTTACAATGTTTCCAGAGAAAGAGAAGGGGGGGGGGGGGGGAATGGGGTTAAATGGAAGTGATAGCAATGGGCACGAGAAATGTATACACAGGAAGGCAGTGGGGATGGGGAGTTAGACCTCAGTACGTCACGAGTCCTGACTAATATTTAGCTATTAGAATCTCTTGGGTTGACCTATTGTTCTAGGTCAAAGCAAGGGTAGCAAGGCTGCTTTATCAAGTAGGGAGCTGTCTGTACATTAAAAAAATTTATCACTTCCACATTCTGTAGTTTCATCTAAGTCAGAAGTGATTGTTCGGTATTTTAGATGACTGATTTTATTCATATTGATGATTAATTCAAAGTGGCGAGTCTTTACAGTGTATTACAGCTACAGCTACTTAAATTGCAATGATTCTCAATACTTTTGTAACAGACCTTATATTCTTTTCTTGGATAATACAGTGTGATATAATGCTGTTTACTATAACTCGGCAAAAAATCCTTTTGGATTCTGATTCTGTATGGCTTGACAAGTGATGTACCAAAGATGGCTTGTAGTGATGATGGTTCCAACACTGTTGCTACATTTCAGAGCATGATGGTGGGCAGAGCTTAGTACGTGGGTGACAAGGTGTACCAGGTTATGTAGAAACCCTCATTACTCCACTGTGTACATGCATTCCCATAGTTAATGGTCTCTGTTCTTGGTACATAGACCACAAGGTCTGTTGGCCTGTTTTGTTATGTAACCATACTAATGCTTAAAATTATAATCCACAATATGTACAGTAGTGAAACGTTTATTAAAAGTACATATTACTTTCAGACCTTCATGGTTGACATGAGAGACAGACTTCTCTGCTATGAAACTCCCTCACACCACCACCACCACCATCACCACACCAGGTAATGAAAACTCCTGTACATATCTTTAACTATTTATTGACATGGATCATTACACCTACTTTCAAAGGGATAATTTCACCTGTACAGTCCATTATAGTGAGAATACACCATACTACATCATGGAATGAGATAGGCAGCTCTTTACTTTCAATATAGTAAAAGTAGATCCCTTTTCCCTAATCTTCACCCCTCCCACTGATTAAATTATATGAATACGAAGTGACATTTGCTCCTGGAGATTCACACACTAAAGAACTATCAGTGTTTTTTATTGTATTGTGTAAATAGTTGCTAGTTTCATTTACATTTGTAGAAACCAAGTTATTTAGAGATCCTGCCACAGTTTTTATATTACAATAGTATACTCAAATTTGAAACACAGCACACAACAGATTGGCTGGAATTTCACTTCTACATTTCTGACACTGTGTAGGTAGTAGCACTCTTCCCTCCTGTAATGTTTTCTGCAGCCAAAAGGTGTGGTAAGCCAAAACAAAACTAGACCAGGCCCCTTACCCTTGAAGATTGTCCACACAAGATGATATATTGTTTTGAAAGTTTTGTGACAGAATTACAATTATTTTAGAATAATTATTAAAAACCCTTGTGACTCCAAAACCCAAGTCACACCAATGTCTACACCACCAAACCTCAAGACAGCCAGAAAGGACATCCCTCCAACAATTGACCTCTCTACCCATATGGAAACCTCTTCTGATCCAATCATAATGAGGCTTCACTGCAACATTGTATCTGTCTAGCACTTCACAGCACACCTCAACAACTCTGACAAGTGCAATTCAGTCACAGCAAAGCAAGTGCAAGTTGTTTGTTTGCTGTTTGTGCCTCCTCTTCTCCCTGGACAGTTCAAACCATTGCTGCCACAAGTTTTACTAAATTACACATGTTTATGACAAACAAATTTAAGAAAATTACAAACTTGCCAGTAAAGCCCACAACTAGAAGAAGCACCTACAGAAAACACAAATTTGGTACTTGGTACTATTGTTGTCCTTGAGAGATTTTGGTTCACTTTACCAGCGAGGAGCACCCACCAGTGGGTCTCAGCTTCCCTCCAGCTGGGCAGAGGGATGCTGCCCTTACACTTCCCTCACGACAGTCCTGTTAAAGACCTCATCTATGGACCCCCCCAAAAGTTGACTGAACCTGGAGGCCTAAGCTAAGCCGAGCGTCACACATCAAATACACCTTTGTCCTTCTCTTGCCTCAGGCGCCTCTTCCTCACTGAAAAAAGCACAAGTAAAGGAAATCATTCAAGAACGAAGGGAAGAAAACTTACAGCTACAGCATGAACCTAGAAGCAAGAAGAAAAGTACTGAAAACAAGAATGGGTGAACTTAAAGTTCAGAGCAAACTTAAAATATAGTAAAAAATATATGGAACTGAACAAAAATATTGAGATAGTGCAAGCAGGAAACCAACCAAGGAGAGCCAAGACCGCCACACCTTCTCTGGGATGAGCGACCCACATGCACCCGCGGCCAGGAAGAAAACGGCCGGTGTGGTTTTGGGCAAGTATCCCTCGTGGCAAATGTGGGGTAAAGCAGCAGTGGCCAGCCATGCCAAGAGTGACCTAGTGTTGAATGACCCAGCCAGCAGTTTTGGGGCATGGAGGAAGGGAGCAGTTGAGTCAAGCAGAGAGCTGAAAACTAGTTAAGCAGTACTGGGGAGAGGAGAGGTGTGATGGGGCAAGACCAAGATAGGAACAGGCTGTGATGAGAGGATAGTCAGGTTCATGGAGGGAGGGAGGGGGGAGCGATGGAATCAATGTCAGTGGGAGGAAGGAATTGTGCAATGGAGAAGGGGTACTGCCAGACTGCCAGCCACGAGGAGATGCATTCTCTCCTCCTTCACCCCACTGGCCGGGCCTTACTGTCCTCCTCTCTTACTCACGTCATCATCATCATCGTCGTCATCTGTGTCATCTGCATACTTGACCCTTTTCCTGCGGCCTCTGCCCTTCTCTCCTTTACTCTTTTTGCTCTTCTTTGGACGTGTCTCTTCATCTTCCTCCTCCTCCTCCTCTTCCTCAAAGTCTGAAATGGTTAGGAAAAACACAATCAGAGGTTCCAACACTATGAGTATGTAGGTCAGTGGAGCATAGCAGTAATTTCACTACCATATAGTGAGATGAAGTATAATGCACCACAAAACCCATGACACGTATTCCTGTACAAGTGTCCCCTATTATACAATGTACCGTTATATGATATTCCACTTTTAAGATATATGATAGGTTGTTTTGCTTTTATGATATCCCGAATGCACGCTCACTTTCCTCTGCACAGTGAATACTCATTTTTTCCTGATTTAGTTGTCATCCTTTCATTTTTGCAGTGTATCATTAGAAGCTAAGTAATTTTATATGATAAAGTAGGAAATCTTACTTCATGAAAAATTGGCCATAGTATTTGATAAGTTACATCATGGCATGGTACTGAAGGTGCTAGTTTGGGGTTAGGCTGCAATTGAAACTACATCAACAACATAAATTGATGATGATAATGATAATAATAATAATAATAATAATAATGCTTATCATAATAATTATGTATCCTAAGATAGGCAAGTTTGAGAGCTATTGTAAGATAGACAAGTTAGAGAGCTATTGGTGGGTGGTAAGGTACAGGCAACATGAGGGGACAGCTGGGAGCGGCTGACCCGGGTGCTGGGTGGTTTATTGGCTAGCTAAGGCACTGAAAGATTGCCATCATCATTATGGCACACAATATATACTACTAGAATGGTAGGCTAGTAATATGAGGTATCTGTATCTTAAAAATTCAGTAGATAAAAGAAATTCTGTTGATGGAGGGTGATGCCAGCACACCCTTGTAATGAGCCAGTAAATTATGTACATTCTTATTTGAATATATATGTACAAGAGTGTGTGTGTGTGTTCGATTTATCTTTTTTTGTTGTCTGAGACTTCTTCAAGAATGCATCTCTTGTGTAAATCTAGAGGTACCTGTATTTCCTTATAACAGGGAATACCTGTATATTTTTTTCCAAAGCTTTCAAATGAAGAAACAAAACAAAAATCAAGACCCACCTTCCTCAGGCAAGTTGTCTGCCTCAGTCTCAATGCGTTCCCGGGCATTGAGGAAGACACTCTGCATGACAATAGAGTCCTCATAGATGATGGACGCCTCCTCATTGTACTCCTGGGCATTGCGGCACAGCAACATGAAGTCACTCTCCAGGTCGTTGAGGTCTTCATACTGTGTAAAAGAAAGAGGTATGTTGCAATGTGACGTGTTGAGTTGTGGTATTGGGAAGATATATAGGGTGTAACACAAATTTCTGTAAATACTGCTAAGAGGCAAAAACACAATACTAAGTAGTAGAATATTTTGCACAAACTTTTTGAGGCTTTGTTTAACAATCCAAGTGTGGTGTGACAGATACAACAGCAGTGCTGGCCAGCTGTTTTATGTTAACATTCACATTTCACTGAGCAGTCACTATTTTCCTTGCTTTGATCTAGTTACTAAGTTTTCTACAGCAGTCAATGTCTTAAGTTGAGGCTCAAAAAACCTAAGACTGAAACAACGTACTCCCCCATTGAGTGACTCACCCGGCCCTCCTCAATTTTAGACTGTATTTTGACGATGTCCATTGGCCGTTTAATGACCCCATAGTAGTCTGGCAGCTCCCTCCGGGATGGCAATTTCATGAATGGCTCACTCAGCACACGGCCATCACTGAAAACAGGAAGATTAATATTTAACATGCTCTTATGTTAAGTTAGCTGGATTAAAACAATTGTGTCAAGGAAATGAAGGTCTTGATGCCTGTTGCTGCTGTAAGGGATGCACATAACTTGACAAGTTTCAACACATCAAAGCAAAAGAATCTTGTGGCAAATTTTACACACTAAAGTTTTGAGGATAATGTGCAAGACAATGTACTGGTGCCTGCATGACACTCAGGCCACCCAGAGACTCCCACCATCAGCTAGTTCTGCCATAGTTGGTCTGTGGTATCCACCGATTAAGTTAACAGAGTGACAAGAGAAGTTCAGAATCAGGTGAAGCTTCAGGCCTAACAATCTGATGTGGGGACTGCAGACACCATTGTGATATCAACAAAGTATGTATAGAAGTAAAGGTTGTAAGAGAGACTATTTACCAATCCCTACACACAGCTAGGGTAACACGAAAATGGCATTAGCAGGTGTCTCAGATCAACAGCACACACAGGTATCATGTGTAAGTTTTGTACATTTACCCTTGACAAAAGTATAAGAAATTGACCATAATGAATAATAACAAAATGGTAAATCTCTCCGAGTATTATGGATACAAATGAGATATGCAGGGGCCTGTGATTCATAAGCATCTCTGAGTGCGGGCAAAAGGAGCAAGTAGGGAAGGAGTTACATAAGTGCCTTCTCACCTGTCCTCATATTTGATAACTATGTCCATTAGTCTCTTCATTTGCCGTATGAGTCTCTTATTCTTTGGCGGTGGTTTCTCACGTGCTGGGCGTCCTCTCTTCTTGGGCTTGGGATCATCATCGTTATCCAGGTCATCTTGCCGCTTGCGTTTACCCTTGGAACCACGCTTGGTCTTGGTCACTGCCACCTCCTCCTCATCATCTTCCATTGCCTGCCAAAAAGATGCAAACGTTAGACAAACTGGGTAATGTGTTAGGATACATGTACGTGTGTGTAGGTTGTGTTATGAGTACTGGTTTGTGATGTTACAGGGACAGGATGTTTCTGCCACTGCTTATTATTTGTGCTTCAGAATTAACAGTGACAACCCTGTGCCTTCCCTAATGAATCAAGGCTATGGCTTCATTTTCCCAATAAGGTTTGTATTGGTAAAACTGCCTTGTAAAAAAATAATAAACTTGTGCAGAAAAAAAACACTTGCTATTAACTACATAAGCCACACACAATACTACTGAGCATTCTCTCCCTACAAGACCATGACCTACAACACAATGCTCCTGTCACCAAAGATTAATTGTGAGTGAAAGCAACTTTACTCCCTAACAAAGACAACAATTAGCATTGGCATTAAGCTTCAGAGATACAGCCATCAATCAATACACTTCCTCACACTTAATCCTTTTCATCCTAAAGCACCAAGACAAACAAAATAATATACAAACTAGTAAAGAGGCTTACTTGAGTGTTATCTCTCTCAATGAGAAACTGCAATCTTTGGCTTACAGCTTAGCATGTAACACCAGTTTCCTATACCAACACACACAAATTTTCAACATACTAGCAGATAAATCCAAACCAATATTAATAAGAACAGACAGCAGTGAAAAAGTTGCCTAATCATGCCATTTCTCTGTGCTTCCTTGTGTGTTTGCCGGGTGATGACCCACCAACTCAGTCAAGTGCTTTCTTATAATTCAATATGGATCTGTGTCTTCATGCTTTACCTTGCATCTGTAAATATACTTAACTACACACGTATATGATTAGTCAGTCTACACAACACATGTACAACCTCTTACCTCCTTCCCATCATCCTCAACTGCCTGCATGGAATAAAAAAAACAGCACAAGGGTCAGCACTACCAAACAACTCTTAAGGGGAGGAAACGGACACCGAAATCTGACTCTGACTAGAAATAAAACAGCACCTGCATGAACACAGATCAAATGCACAACACTCAGTGCTTGATGAACCCTTACTGTACATCCATGAGAAGTCTGGGTGAAGTGGGTGTGAATACAGATCCTAGACTCACCAACTACACCTTAAAAAAAAGTTCGCATTCTGATCCATGTGCAAGGTTGTGACCTGTCTTGCACCTCATCCTCATGCTTCGGGAGCAATGTAGCTAACTCATCACTAAAAACCTAAGTACATGAATACCTTAGTCTGGCAAATGAGAACGTGTAAGTATGTGTATGTAAATGTATGTAATAAATTCAAGGGTGAAAGAAATTAAGTGGACAGAAATGCAAAACAGGTGGACACAAGTTAGCCAAATGCAAAAGGTATTTTTATGAAAAATTGGAGAAAAGTGAATGAATTAGAATAAGACAACAATAAATAACAAATTGACTATGTGTAAGAAGGCAACAGAATTAACACAAGAATAAGAGAATGATGAACAAACGAAGCAGTATATGAGTTAACATTCCTAAGGCCTTACCCCAATAGCTCTCAGCCACTCCTTCTCTGTGAGGCTGTCAGTGTAGTCCACTTCCTTCTTGGACCTTGCCCGTCGGTCACCCAGCTCTTCTGGTTCCTCCTCCTCCAGCTCCTCCTGCACGGGTGGATATAAAATGAAAGTTAAAGAGTGTTCAGTGTATCTAAGTATCAGCTGGATGTGGTTTAGATGGTAGTGGATAAAAATTGATATTCCTAAACATGGGAGAAAAGGAATGAAGGAAAATAACAAGTGAGGAGAAGAGCCACATACCGACTCCTCTTCCTTCAACATCCATTCAGGCAGCTCATCTTCCGCCATCAGTCTCGGCCGATCCGACTCCTTCCGCCGCACCTCGTCAATCTTCTGGAACTGTTCAAACTCGTCCTCGCCACGTGCTATCATCTGGTTGATGGTCTCGTCATCCGGCGCCTCGTCCTCCTCCTGGTGGGGTGATGCAAGGGTGGTGGCGATTGTAAACATGGCAATGGTGAAGCAGTGGTCATTATAAAGATGTTGATGGTTACTATTACAGCAAAAAGGAGTTACTATTATAGCAAAAGGGGATAGTAATGGTGCTATGTAAACATTGTCACATTATTGTAACAAAGATTGTGCTGAATACGATGGTGATATTCATAAATTATTAACCATCAATTTCTAAACTGTTTTACATCCAATCTCTCCTATCTATTCCACAGCCCAAACACTCTCACACATCCTTCTGTATCACCAACACATCACCACAATCCACACAATCCTACACCCATCCTTTCATCCCTCCATCATGTCCACCCAAGTACATCCTACACTCTCTGCCTCCTGTCGTCTTCCCTCTCATAACCCCACCCTCATCCACCTACACACCTCCTCCTCCTCAGTGTCGTTGGAAAGAATGGCCTGCAGGAACTGGCGTCGGTCTGAGCCGGTGGACTTCTGGTCAAACATACCGGCCTGGATAACCTTCTCGTCCATGTTCAGCTTGTAGCGTGCAGCGGCAAGAATTCTCTCCTCTACGGTGTTCACTGTCATCAGTCGCAGCACTCGCACCTGTTAGGGGAAGATTATCATTTTTCTTTTGTCATGTAAGAGGGGGAAACTGACCAAGGGCAACAAAGGCAAAAAATACAAATTTGTCAGTCCCAGATGGATTAAGATTTCCTTTTCTTCCTTTTTCGTGTGTGTGAGAGATCAGAGGTTAAACACATTCTGAAGTGTATCATAACTGTCACAACAACAACAAAAAATAAATAAATAAATAAATTTTTAAAAAGGCCAATTTATGTTTTGGAGAAAGCTTGAAAGTGTGTGTGTGTGTGTGTACTGCTTAGTGAACTGTGTGCGTTGGGAGTAAATAGCAGCAAGACCAATAAGGGAGATGAAGGAGAGTAATAAAATAGAAAGAGGAAGGAGCATGTGAAGAGTAAGGGTGACAAAGACAATGATGAATGTAGACATCAAGACACCAGATAAAAATTTATCTAGGAGTGAGTGGAATAAGAGAAGAGGAAGGACAGGGCATCATCCACTCACCTCATTCTTCTGTCCAATACGATGGGCACGATCTTGGGCCTGCAGATCCTGGTGGGGGTTCCAATCAGAGTCAAAGATGATGACTGTATCAGCTGACTGCAAGTTGAGGCCCAGACCACCAGCACGGGTTGACAGCAGGAAGATGAAGTACTCGCGGGAAGTGTTGAAGAGACGCAGCAGCTCCCCACGGTCCTCAGACTTTGTCATACCTGTAAGTGTTTGTTTCAGTGCATGATTGCTTCTGCTGCTATTGTTCCCCATCTATCAAGATTAATGTTTATCATTGTTCAATTGATTGATTTTGGATCACATCAATGAATACTTGTAAAGCTTTTCAAAATTATGATGATGACAATTCCATTCTTCAGCTTTTATGGTGTATGTATTTTGGTGCATAATTCATATTTTCCAGTGTAAGTATAAACATAACGTACCATCCAGCCTGAGGTACTTGAATCCTTTATACATGAGGTAGTCCTCCATGATGGTCATAAGCTGGGTCATCTGACAGAAGAGCAGCACACGATGGTCTGTGGCAAACAGCTTGGGCAGGATGCGGTCCAACAACTCAAACTTGCCTGATGCTCGGAACAAATCAGGGCTGGGGAAAGAACCTTACTTAGTAACACGATTGAGACATTTTCTTGTAAACTTGTAAATGGATAAACTCATTGGAAGAAGTTGGAAGGAAAAAGATGAGAAGGCTGATCAGGACCTGAAGACTGTGTGGAAGACATGACTGGGATAAACATCAAAGAAAAATGTGTAGGTCCATCCAACCCAAAGAGGGAATGATCATTTCTTAATAATAGTAAATTGTCAGAGCTCTAGACTCACAGCATTTTCTTAAAACACTCTTGCACTTACATGATACTTGAGAGAATAGCATGGGAACAACAAATTAAAATGTTCAAAAACACTTATAGCAGCTTGCGCCTTGCCAAAGACCCAAACACCACCACCCAAAGCATCTCCTGCCACACACTCACCCCTGCACAATGCCCCCAGCAAAGCCAGTGTGGTTGCAGTAGGCCTCCTCAATGTGCTGGAACATGAAGGGATGATTGCACAACTTTCTCAGCTGCATGATGGTGTTCATGAGTGCCTTTGTGTTGCTCTTCTGGCCCTTCTTGTCCTCAGCACACAGCATGACACCGCGGGTCTGCATGGAGCGGTACAGGACGTGCTGCAGCCCAGACATCTCACACTTGATGATGTACTCAACCTGTGGGGCACAAAACTTGTCATACCACTGTCTTAAATAGCAAGCAAGGGCCTCAAAACACTTCTGATTAAATGAACACATTGACTATAAATCTTGAGACACTTGATAGCTATTCTACTAAATCCAAGATGAAACAGTACCTTGTCTGGCAGCTGTGCCTCCACCTCCCTCTTCAGTCTGCGTAGCAAGAAGGGACGCAAGACTTTATGCAGACGACGGATGATCAAGATGGTCTCCTCCTCATTGAGCTCCACCTAGGATGATGGGAGCAGATGAGTTGTTAATGGTAGGAACAGCAGTAGTACCAGAACATAAGAACTACAAAATATACAACAGATAAATAATGTATAAGTCTTCCTCTCTTTCCTTTTGGGTTTATAAGTGAGGGAAGAGAGAACAAGAGATGACAGTAATAGAAGTCTGCAGCTGATGAATGTGATCTTGTCTCACCTTTTCTCCGGTGGTGGCAAAGGGAGCGTTGAACCACTGCTCAAAGGTGGAGCATGACTTGAAGATGGAGGGCAGCAGGAAGTTGAGGAGGGCCCACAGCTCAGGCAGCTTGTTCTGCAGGGGTGTGCCAGTGAGCAGCAGGCGGTGTGGGGCGTTGTAGAAAGTGTTCAGCGTCTGTTAATGAAAATAAGAAGCAGGTAAGCAAATGTTATAAGGGGCTTGAGCAATGATGGTTGTGGCTGATTAAAGAAATTACATCACTCATTTGTATCACTGTATAAGATGAACAACTAACAGCAGAGAAGTACACATCTTTCTACTATGCCAACAATCCCAGACGAGGTGGCATAACAAGGCACCACACCCACCATTCACTATCTGAGACCCATCACAAAGTACAAAAAAAAGAAACAGTGGATCAAGAATATTCAATGCTGCCCTCCTCCCCCTCCTGGCAATAAGTGTGTGTGAGATCACCTGGGTCAGCTTGCAGTGGTGGTTCTTCATTCGGTGACCCTCATCAATAATCATGTACTTCCACCTCAGCTTGGACAGCACTGCCTTGTCCTTTATGATGTACTCGTAGGTGGTAAGCAGCACATTCAGCTTGGTGGCGCGCATCTGGTTCTGCACAACGCGACGAACTTGTGGGGATCCTTTGTAGGTCACAATCTGTTGAGTGGAAATGTTGGCAGAGTGAGAGGTGAGAACTGTTTATGCACTATGAAGTCTGTACTAATTTCTGTAGTCATATTCTTGCTCTAACTTAATAATTGCACCGTCTTCTAAGTTACTCATTCCTTTTTCTTATTCATACAATGTTGGCCTTTTACATGAAACTATGGGGTAAAGAATGTACCAATCTGACCTATCTGAAAGCCCACCCATTTGGGAACTGTTACTCCAAGTGGATTCCCAATCTCCCCTTGAACCATGGCCAGGATTCAAACCCACGTGCTTGGGAATATCTCAGCAGCCCTCAGAGTGCACACGTTGTTCCACTGTATCACGGTGACCTTCCTTCTCTAACTTAGTAAATGTAGTTACAATTCAGAGCAGGTGATGGGCTGTTAGGCAAGTTTTGTTTATCTGCTCTCAAATCTGTACTAATCCCAAGTGAAGTTGCATGTTATTCTTCTATTCATTCTCTAACTTACTCAATGGTCTCAAGATTTACACCAAACTCTTTCTATTTCAAAAGATGTTTTCTGTCACTCTTCAATTCACATTTATTAGAAAAGTACAGAAAACATATACATTTAAAAACAGTACAGTACATACTTAGGGGAAAGTAAGCTTTTCATAGGCACAGACTTATTTTTTGTAATCACTTCACTGCAACCATCCCATTCAACTTATCCTAATCAATCACACAATTCACCCTTCTGTCCCATCAAAACCTTCCACCTCACTTTTCTCTTACCTAACCAAATATTAACTTTTCTTAGATGAACTTGTGGTCTTAACATCCACCTTAACCTCCTGACATTGGCACTGCACTTTAACCATCATCTCATCAGCAGTAAATTTGAAGCTGCTGATGAGAAAACGGCTAAAGTACAACACTGATCTTAGGAAGTAAAGATGGATATTAAAACTAGAAATTCATGTAAGAAAAAGGTAAGTACTTAAGAATCTCTGTTAATAGGAGGCCTTACCTGCACAGTGGGGGCCCATTTCTCAAACTCAAGTGCCCAGTTGGAGATGGTGGAGAGGGGCACAATGATCAGGTATGGGCCATTGTTCTTCTTGTGCTCAATGAGGTAGGTGAGCAAGCCAATGGTCTGGATGGTCTTGCCCAGCCCCATCTCGTCAGCCAGGATGCCATTCAGGTTGTTGTTGTACAGAGACACCAGCCACTCAAGACCCTGGAATTAATGTACCAGGTAGAAATGTGTGTGTGTGTGTGTGTGTGTGTGTGTGTGTGTGTGTGTGTGTGTGTGTGTGTAAATTGGTGGTTGTAATAGTGATGGTAGAAGTGATAATATTAGGAGTCCCTTAAAAATAATATTAGGAGCAATAATAGGAGCAATAGTAATAGCTGTATAAATAGAAGAAAAATAGCAATGGTAGTAATAAAAGTAGTAGTAAGCAAAAGTAATAGTAATATGAGTAGTAGTACAGTATAAGTGTAGAACAATAATCAACAACACTAATAATACCTAAACACTACAGTAGGCCCTGAACATTGGGTAGAGTCAGGGGATCAAGAACCTCCCACAAGATAAAAATTTAGTATGTTTGGTGCACATGTTACATATACACATAGGAAACAATAAAGTTTACTTAAATAACAATAGGGTTTCCTTTACTTAATATTAGGATTTCCTTTACCTAACAATAATGTTTCCTTCATCCTTTAAATAAACCAAATAACTCACAAGAGCCCCAGTATGAAATACTGCACATGTTGTAGTTTAATAGCATACTAAATACATAAAAAAAAAAAAAACATTCACCATTCGTGTAAGTTTCAGTGCACTATTACATGTGATGGTGATGGGGGATGAGGGAGGGAGGGAGGGAGGGAGGGCAGTGATACAGTGATAGGCTGCTTTGTTATTTTTTTGTGCGAAATTCAGTGGCCGACGGGAGGGATGAGGTTGGGGGGGTGATGATGATGGAGGGAGTGAGGGTAGTGATGCAGTGATAGGCTGCTTTGTTACATTTTTAAGCAACATTTGATGGAAGACTGGTAGGTTGGTGGTGGGGGAAGATGTGAGTGACACAGTGATAGGCTCTTATGTTGCTTTTTTGTGCAAAATTTGGTGGAAGACAGTCTCAAATTTTGATGGTGGACTGGCATACTGGCATGTTGATGGTGGGGGGGGGGGATGCGTGAGGGAGGGAGGGAGGGAGGGAGGGAGGGAGGGAGGGAGGGAGGGTAGTGATGCGGTGATAGGCTGCCTTGTTCATTTTTCAAGTAAATTTTCGAAAATATGTTTGTGCTGCTGGAAACTCATGAATGTGCAAACCTAATGAAAGTGGAACTCACGAATGTTGATGGCCTACTGTAGTACAAAAAACAACTTTAAGTGGTATTAACAATAGTAATAGCCATATGAAGAGTAGTAAAAGCAGCAGCAGCAGCAGCAATAGTACTACTCCTGCAAGCAGTGTCTTCCTCCCTGCTCACCTTGACTTGGTACTCCTTGAGCTGGCCGTTGACCATGATGCTTGCCTGCTGGGTCACCGTCTCCTTCACTGTGTGGGCGATGGAGTAGTAGTTCTTCTCCCCGGATATGTTCTTGTACTCGTCGTCCTCCACCTTGGCCTTCTTCAGCACCTCCTTCGGGTTACCCACCACCTCCTTCTCACTCTTCACTGCAAGTAGAAAGGATGTGTTTCTTTTCTTTTGAATTTGTATAGTTTTGTGTTGATTTGTAGCTGTATTTGTATAATATTTCAGTCTGTATACTTTCCCACTAATATTCTCATTATTTTTATGTAAGAAGGGCCCGGCCAAGAGAGAAAAATATATTGTCAAAAAAAAGGCCCACTGAGGTGCCAGTCCCTAAAACAGGCTTATAGAAGTTTTTTTTTCTTTTTTTTTTCATTTTTCACTCATATAGATCTTTATTCTTATTTTTTTTATTTTAGATGAAGGATGTATATGTAGTTAGGTGCATGTAGTTTTGTTTGAAGGAAGAGAGTTGTCAGCATCTCCCACTTACATTCATCCTTACTTTCATTCTCGCCATCATCATTCTTCTCTTCCTCCTCCTTGTGGTGGTCATCCTCATCAGAAGACTCAGAAGAATCCTCCTCAGGTAGCACCTCCCAGCCTGGGTTGGCAGCAAGGAAGGCCTCCAGGGTCTCTGCTGTGGGTGCTTGCAGGCCACTCATGATGTTCCCAGTGGCCGACTCCATGACAGGGATGCGGATTATCTTCTCACCATCCTCTCCGGCCTCAGACACAGCCTCACGCGCCCGCTTTCTCTCCTCGCGCTGTGTATGTCAGGTACAGTGGATGAGTGGGTTACATGTCAAGAGTGTAGGCAAGACAGTCAACAAATATCTTTCAAATTTCTCAAATCAGGGACATAACTCAATTCACATTTACAATTAACAAAAAAACACTTCTTATACAGTTGTATCTTGGACTGCAAGCTTAATCTGTATCAGAGGCGAGTTAGTTATACAAAATGCACACTTTCCAAAACAAAATGTGACTAATAGGAATATACAATGCAATGTGAGTGGATTGGCTGATTGGAATATGCATCAGTCCCATGGTTCAAAGTGACTGGTTGACTTAGCAGTGTCACAGGTAAACAAAGGCTTACTTGCCATGCCCCAGCCCACAACTTTATACTGGACAGAACTTGCTCGCAGTTCAATATATCACTCATTATCCAATTGGAATATGAGCAGTTGTAATCCAAAACACAAGATGACCAAGTCACTTGCAATCCAAGGTTTCACTGTACATGCTTCTACATACTTGCTGTAACAATTTGACATAAGGAATGGACAAACTATAAGATAAAACTGACGTACACACACACACACACACACAAACACTCACCACTTTCTTGCGCTCCTCCTTGTACTTGAGTCGCTGGTCTTCCTTGTGTGCCTTCACCATCTCCGTCAGGTTGGCAATGAACTCGTCGGTCTGGGTGAGGAGGTAGGCCAGTCGCTTGTCCTTCTTCTCGTCAATCAGCTTGCGGTAACCCTCCTCATCCTCCAGCATGAGGCGACGCAACCGCTCCTTCTCGATGCGCTCCTGCTCCTTCTGCTTCTCCCGCTCGGCATTCATGTGGTGCATCAGCAGGGCCTTGTTCAGCTTGTTTATCTTGAGTGTGTTCTGCCGGTGGAACTCCCTGGGTGGTGGAGATGGTGGGTTAGGTTAGGGTGAGGTTTGAGGATGTATGTAGGATTAACTGAGTAGGTGAAGTCAGAGTTGGAGGATGAAATTGTGTTTGTGAGGTGAGATATGTGGTGAGTGAATGTATGAGAGAAAGAGGGGTGAGCGGTGAGATGCAGTTCCTGGAAGGGTATGAATGTGATTGAGGGATTGGAAGATAGTAAAGTAGGGAATCAGAAAGGATGTATGTATGCTAATGATGAAGAAAACATATAAAATAGGAAATTAAATAACAGGACATCTAGAAGAAGGTAAAAGTAACTGGAAAAAAAACCCACATACATATATACAAACATCACACTTATATCTACCAGGCCATACCACAACTTACTTGAGTTCTCGGCCATGCTGCAGGACTGCATTGAGGTACTCCTGGTGCTTCTGTCGCTTCTTGCGCTCCGCCTCCAGTTTCTGTTGCTTCTCCAGCTTCTCGGTGATGCGCGCCTCCCGCAGCCCCTGCCGCTTGGTGCGCTTGTATGCCTTGATGTTGATGGCTGTCTCCAGTGTGGTGTCCTTGCGATTGCACCCCACCACCTGCAAAACAATGGTGATGCAAACTCTTTAAAAATATTGAAACAAAAAAGGCATGATAGAAACGGTAGCCTAAAAATTTACAACAAACCAAATAATAGCAAAATTGTAAAGTTGTAATCATAGTAAAGCAAATACAAATAATGTAAACTTTTAGTATCAGTAATGAAAAAATGCAAATGGAAAAATGTGTAGTCTGCACATAATTGCTTCCTCTCACCCACTGGCCACTCACAACTCACCTCTGCCCTCAACTGCCGCTGGAAGTTGAGGAGACGCAGTGCCCTCAGCTCAATCTGTGCCTTAACCTTGAGGTCATCAGCCATGGTGGCGGGCAGCGCTGACAACTCATCAATGCGATGTGCAATGCGTGCAGCCAATCTGAGGGAGGGGAAGGTTGGGTGATAAGGTGACAAAGCAATTTGTCATAAGGCATTGATGAGAGAGGGAAAAGGGACATAAGGTGTGACAAACGAGGAGGAATGAAGAGGACTCTTCTTTTTTGTAATAAATTGAAAGAGAAATATAACTAGACAAAATATCTCAAAATCAGCTCTGGAGTGCATAACCATCAAATTTGCAAAGACAAGCCCTCATTTATGTTTTCTATCCAACATAATAGTACCACACAGCCACTATCATATACCTGTTTTCTCTCTCCTGCAGCAGAATGAGAGGATCCACTCCCGAGGGCTTGGTGATCGGGGTGACACGGCTGGTCTTGCCTCCAGCAGGCACTGGGGTGGTGGCTGTTGGGGCTTGTGGCACCTGTAGATACAAACAAGGGTATCAGTACACCCTCTAGCAATGATGGCATGCATACAACAAAGGCATTCATAAAAAGACAGTCAATCCTGGAGTGTGGCATGGGTAGCCTTACCTGGGGGCGGGGTGTGGTGCCGTGCAGGGGTCCTGTGGTGCCTGGCTGGGAGCTCATGACACTGGTGGGTGGTGGTGGGGTTTGGGAAGGCCCAGTGCCATTGTAGGGTGGTCTGACCACAGGTACAGGTCCTGCAATACACAAATCAGCAACATGTGACTCATGTCGTGGTACACAACATGACACATAATGTTCACACATCATCATCACAACACTGCCAGCCACCTCTATGCTCACCTGGATGTCTGGGGTACTGCATGGTTGTGGGGCCTGGGGGTCCTGGAGGCCCAGGAGGGCCTGGAGGTCCTGGAGGACCAGCAGGGGGCCCTGGTTGGGGACCTGATGGGGGTCCAGTAGGAGGCCCTGCTGGTGGTCCACTGGGAGGGCCAGTGGGAGGACCTGAAGGAGGCCCACTAGGGGGTCCAGAAGGAGGCCCAGCAGGTCCAGTCATGGTGGGCCCCATGGGTCTGTTGGGGTCCTGCTCGGGCCGCCTGCCCTGGGCCAGCTGGGTCACTTGGGGGGGCACAGGCTGGTTGCGAGCAATGCAGCGGTAGGCCATGATCTGGGCACGCAGCTGGTGCATCTGATTGGGATTCAAGAGACCAGTCCTCTGTCCCTCTGGTCCCCCTGGACCTGGAGCACCTGGGGGTCCATAGGCTGGCCCACCTGGAGGTACTGAGGGGCCAGGGGTGCCCCCAGCTGTAGTGGTGCCTGTGGGGGGCGGTGGTCCCATGTTGATGGTGCCGTACTTGGCCCTCATGTTGACCAGGTCAGTGTAACGAGGGTCATTCTGCATGCCCTTGTCCTCCATGGTGTTGATGGCCTTCTGAAGGGCATGGAGGTTTTCCTGCTGGAAGGAGCCACCACTGGGGCTGGGCCCATTGGGGCCACCTGCACCAGTGCTGGGGGGTGCCAGGGTGCTCCCTGAGGGTGCTCCTGGTGGGCCCTGTGGTGGGTGGTGGCTGCCAGGCCCCATGGAGGGTGGCCCCTGCTGCCCCTGGGATGGCTGGGACTGGTAGTTATTGAGGTAGGGTCCAGGAGGCTGCTGCCATCCTTGTCCCCCCTGTGGTCCCTGGGGGTATGCATGGTGGGGGCCAGGGCCACTCTGAGGTGACATGCCAGGTCCAGGGGGTGGTCCTTGCTGGGCAGGGCCAGGGGACATGACTGGAGGTCCCATGGGAGAGGGTGCTTGGGGAGGCCCCATGGGAGAGGGTGCCTGAGGAGGACCTACAGCTGGGGAGGTGGCCTGGGGTGGAGGCATGGGAGACAGGGACTGCTGGGGTGGCCCCATGGGGGAGGCAGCACTTCCAGGACTGGGACTTGGAGCTGACATTGTGCTGCAATGGGAGACAAGAACACAATAGAGACACTCAGGAGACACAAAGTCCCAGACTCATGCAATACAAGGGGAAGTGATTATGTAGCACCTCAACCTAGAAATAATAAATATCCTTTTTAGCTGAGAGTAAAAAATATAATGCCACACAGGCAGGGCTGTAGAGAGGCACAATGCACCACAACAGTGATGAACCACTGTTACCAGAGAGCCACTCCTCAGTCCAGAGCAATGGCTGCATGTGGGCATTAATCTCACAACCATCTCCAAGTCAAACACCTCACTACAGCCACCCAAACCACCAAATTTGTCAAGCAGTAGGAAGTTATACCAGGTAGGTGTCCAAAACATTCAATATCTCACACCTTTCATATTATAAGGGCACATACTATTAGAACACAGTGTACATCCAGAGTTACCCATCTCGCTGTGATATTTCTTACATTAACCATGAGTTAGATCTTACTATTCTACTTATTTTTAACCAATATTTGTCCATTGCAAATTGTTAGAATCACTATCAATTTTTATCAAAATTTAGTTTTCTCTGGGCTGCGTTGGCAACAGGTGTTGCTGCAGGGTTGGATTAGGTTAAACCCTGCCACTCCACTGCACTTGGGAAAAATATATTTCTTGTGCTGCACCCCGATGGTTAGTGTGGGATGTGTTTATAACATGTGCAGACATTTTATTTGCCATTCATTCAGGTCAGTGACACTGGCTATTTATTTCTGGATAAAATGTGGTGTATTTTCTATTTGTTTTTTGAAGAAAGTGACCAATTGTAACTTTGTGATGATTTTGTACTAACTCACTTATAGGTGGCTTCTGCACCTCATCTCCTGTGAGACAGGCACCTCTCTCAACATTTACCAAACACATGTCGCATCAATGAGAGGGTAAATTATAGTCTTAATGAACTACATTGGTGGAAGAACACTGGAGTTATAAAACCAAATAAATAGAATGTTAATTAATAATAAAGTAACAAACATTTTTACCAAACTCTTCGGTTAGGTTAGATTTCTAATTCCTTCAAAGTGTGGATTACGATTTTCTTAGGCACCATAATTTTACTGATAAACAGTGTTTCATTTGCTTAAGTTATTTACAGGTCATCACAACATTTGTACTACCAATGCAAGGAAAACCAACAATTTAAGTAGGTAAATACTCAACAATTGAAGGTTAAGATTAACACATTTATTTGAAACACACACACACACACACCTAATTCAGATAAATTTCCCAACATACGCACATAGCATCTCAACACATACCACAGCATCCCAGAGTGCACACACACACGCACGCACGCACGCATACACACACACACACACGTCCAAGGAAATGTTGGATATATGGAGCTAAGGAGACAGGACACTAGGAGCCCCACTGGAACCCAGTATAATACCACTGGGTAAATACACACACACACACAGCCGCCGCCAAACAACACAAAAATGCTTCAGGGCGGCGGTGTCTTCCCGGTATTCCTCATATTTCAGTCACCCACGCCCTCCTCACTTCCACCACCACACCGCACGCCCGCGCCGCCCCACCCTGCACACCCACCTGGTCGCGGGGTAGCCAGCGAGCCGCACAGAGCCGCTAAATCCCGGTAAAATAAGAGCAGCGTCACCACACACAGAAGGTACACATGACGGGCGCGTGCTGTGTT
>CM035192.1:222998-243494 GCA_020233015.1 Callinectes sapidus
ATATATATATATATATATATATATATATATATCATATGTGTTTCATGTGATACAATTAGCGGCTTTAACTCTCGGGTAGCTAATGAAGACAATACAATATTAACACATCATCATTTTCCTCAGGGTGACAACACTCTACCCACCATGGAGATTTGTCAGTGCGACTGTTACCTGGTGGTGTACAGTGTGGCTGAGAGAGACACATTCCTCACCGCCAACCAGCTGCTTCACGCCATATTCAAGCTGCGTCCACACTCCCCTCGACCTCCCATCACACTCCTCGGGAACAAGCAAGACCTGGAGCATTCCAGACAGGTAGGCAGCCAGTTTTACAAAGGATTAATAGGGATGGAAGTCTCACTGCCAGAGATATGTGTTCACCATGAATAAAGGAGTTTCTCACTCGGTCGCCTTGCATCTCAGCATTGCTGTTGCTTGGTCCTGCATTAAATTTCGTTCCAGTAAACCGACAAACTCCTTGAGGATTATCTACCGGCAAGTAAGGGCGTGGCTTGACTTGTGAGGAGGAAGGGGGAGGTGCAGACAATATGAATGACTTAGATCTGAATGTATATTTAATGTTGGGGTCAGGGCCGCACGATCTCTTTCCGCCTGGCTTGTCCACCAAGGCCTCCACCTCCCGCGCTGTGCGACCTGCGATGTCGTAAGGCGTAGAAGCCTTGAAAGGTGAAGAAGGCCAGGCGGTGACCTTCAGTTTTCCCCATCACTTTGAGTGACGCCTCCGTACAGAGCCTGTATTACTTGGAAAGCTTTACAGGCACTAACCATTGTGAGTGCCGGCGGCCATAAAACAGAATGGTATGGTCATGATAAAAAAAAAAAAAAACTCAGAAATTATGAAAATTAAATTACATATCTAACATATAAAAAATGCATTACATCTTTCACTATTCAAGATGTATATTCAGTTGAATATAATAATTTTTTCGCAGATAATTTTTAGTTTATGACTGTAAGGAATCTTTTCTTTTCTATTCACCAAAGAATAATAGATGGTATTTCTCAGCGTACTTCTTGTTTTAAACAAATTAGATGAATAAAATTTGTAAGTTTGGACTTCGAATTGTAAGTAAACATTAGTTTTCATCCGAGACAATGTGTTCTCAGATCAGATGAATTATAGACTTCGGCTGATTTCCATGGTGATTGCAGAACAAAGTAAAAAAAGAAGAAAAAAGTGTATAACCTCTGAAGACCCAATAACCTTGGGACAGGTGTTGCACAATAATGGCATTGTCTCAAAAACATAATTTATTAATTGTTCTTGAAACATTTTCACATTATCTCTTGTTTTGACATTCAAATATAACACAGGAAGGTTTGAGATAATACCCCTCAAATTAATTATGACACGGGAGCATCATACTCTAGGCTGGGATAAAGCAACTTGGCAGCTGCTCTGAACAGCGCCAACTAGCGGCAGTCACACGAGTCCACTATTTATGTGGGTTGGAATAACCTCTTCAGATCTGTAAGGGAGGCCACCACTTGACCGAGGCACCTCGGATGCTGACCCGCACATCGCGCTGCTCTCTAGCGCCTGGCGTCTTCACGCATTGTTACCTGCACACAAACACGTTAAATATGTTGTCGAGTTCCTTGCAACAGTTTGTATCATTACCATTAGTGTCGGTCAACACCTTGCAATGCAGGTGGGGGATTGACACACACATACACAGATGCGCACAAATATGCGCGCACACTCACACGCACATGCACACACAGGCACGCACACACGCCAGTACACACTCCCCCCCCCAAAAAAAAAAAGACAATAAGAAAGCCTCAGTTATACCACAAAATGGAGAAACAGAAAGGGGGGAGGAAAAGTGAAAGAGAAAGTTAAAGGGAGGGTGCTTGTACGTACATGTTTTCTCCGTAACCTTCGTGACCTTGTGACCTCTTCGTGGTCTTGCTTCCTTTAATGTGGGAGTGACAGCAAGGGAAACTCCCCTGTTCTGTTAGAGATTAGGTCAGCGCTGGCGATTGGACAAGAGTGGGGGGGTAACCCCGTGTTATGTAAGTAACTCCATTTTCTATAATCTAAGAGAGAGAGAGAGAGAGAGAGAGAGAGAGAGAGAGAGAGAGAGAGAGAGAGAGAGAGAGAGAGAGAGAGAGAGAGAGAGAGTGTGTGTTGTTTTCGAAGAGTTATTACTAAATTCGTAAATTAATCACCTTACATCAGCTTTACTTAAATTTTGAACGTAATACTACAGGATGAATTCCCATCAAGTCAATACGATATGGTGTGAGCTTACACGACGGTGTTCACGCTGACGGTGACGAGCTCTTCTGATTAGTCCTGTTGATGGTGGCGGTAATGGTGATGGTAGTGGAAGTAGTGGATATAAAGTGATACGGTGGGGATGGTAGTGAAATTCTTTTCGATGTTGGAAGGAAAGATATTGCCAAGTTCATCTTTGTTGTAGATGCTGGTCATGGTGGTGATACTAATGGTGGGACTGGATACTAAGTGTACTCGAGACGGTAATGATCTTCTTCTGGTTATGGAAGTAAAGCTGTTGTTGGAGTTATCGTCGGTGCTGCTCTTGTGAATGCTGATGGTGTTATTGGCTGCGGCGTGAGGTCCAGGCATCTTTAACTCACCCACCAGGAAAGCACACCCCATCTTTGGTCACCGCAGGGATTGTAACAGCCTTGCTCGGCCGTTGCCCTCCCTTGATGACTTAAACATACGTAATATCTCTTCTCCATGATTTTCTAGAAGGAAAAGTATTTCAAGAATAAACATGACCTCCATGACGCGATAATGGCCACTGGGCGACACCACACAGCGAAATCACACAAATGACACAACACACACACACACACACACACACACACACACACACACACACGTCACACCATGTCCAACAATTACGATGGAAATTATACTTTTTTGGAGCAGAGGAAGACGTAGGCGATGGAGAAGACGAAAAATATCTTTTATTATCACTGCAAGCCCACATCCTTCATAAGGCAGGAAAAGAAACAAAGTTTTTACCACGCTTACTCAAGGCAGGCAGGGAGGATTGTAAGTCGCGCTGCAGGAGTGCGTGGTGATTGTTCATATATGTTTAAACCTACGGGTACTATAACCTGCCGTCTTTATCTAGAAATCACCTTAGCATCCTTGAATAAGGAAAACAAGTTATGTAAAATCATGCCTCACTGCACCAGCCTGCTCAACTGATATGAATGGCGACACTGGCTGGATGGCAGGTAGCTTCAAAGGGAATACAAATAACAGTTGTTCTAGTAGAAGCCAAACGTCGGAAGAGGGGGAGGAGAAGGAGGGAAAGGAGAAAGAGGAGCAGGAAGAGCCTCATCCAGGACATTACCTACGCTATAACATCTTTTCAGTATCTACCTTTCCGTGCTGAGCTACACTTCTCTGGCTCTCCATCAACACGCCTCGAGCTCGACAAGTAGCGTAATGCCTGCAGTCGTTGCGTGTGTTTGTGTTTGTGAAATGGAAAGCTACCTTCTACTTCACCGCTTCTAGTGATTGGGTGAAGCGAAAGGGCTGTAATTGTTAAGCGCAACTTCTTCAAACGAGGAAAGGGAAGGAATCCGCTTTCAATGCACGCCAATTACGTCAATATTATAGTGAGTCGTGACACTGCTCCTCTTTCATCGCTGCAGTCCAAAGTGCCATACACGACCGCTAAGGAGAAAAGTCCAGTTCATTACCGGGTACTGGGTCGCCTTGCCTCACCTGTGATAAGCAGAGGGACAAATTATAGTGAGACGCGACCTGGTGCCGCTGTGGGACAATGATAAGGAGGAGGAGGAGGAGGAGGAGGAGGACGAGGACGAGGACGAGGACGAGGAGGAGGAGGAGGAGGAAGAAGAAGAAGAAGAAGAAGAAGAAGAAGAAGAAGAAGAAGAAGAAGAAGAAGAAGAAAGAAGAAAAGGAGGAGGAGGAGGAGGAGGAGGAGAAATACAAAGAAAAACAAACAGCAACAGACCCTGAGATCCTTACTAGGATGTTTTTTGTGACCATTTACTAACTACCAATGATAGAGACAGGCCAGCAAAGCAGAAGGCTCCTCCCAACCTACACCTTCCTCCAGCCGAGGATGACAGTAAAAAAAGGCAAAACCATATTATTTTGAATAACCACATGGCATTTTAGTAGAGAGTGAAAAGAAAATATGTAATATACGTCTCACTACTAGAAGGTGCAGGAGGAGTAGGAGGAGGAGGAAGAGGAAGAATATATAGGAAAGTTGAGTAACAGGACACCTTGCGATCTATGACAAAGTCACACGTTCAATATTCTACAACTATAATAACCTACAAAGTAGAAAGCAAGAATAGAAGAGATGAAGCTCCTCTCCCACCCACCACTTCCTCTGGTGTTACCTGGCAAGAAAAAAAAAAAAGATCCCTATTTTTTAGAGGAACAATCGGGGAAATTCATACAGGAAAGTAGTAAAAATACTACTACTATTCAAAAGGAAAATACAAACTATTTTTTTTTATAATACTTATCTAATATATTTTTTAAGTGCTGCCGTTTTAACTTGGACGACAGACGCTTGTAGCTTATTCCGAAAATCAACTATGCAAATGTTAAAAAATTCTTCACAATTGAGAATCAAATTTAAATTTCAGACCATTATTTTTACTTACTAATTGCGAAACCTCAAAAGATCTTCTTAATCTATATCCATATTTTTTAAGCATTTTGAACGTTTTGATGAGGCCACCACAGATACGAAAATTTTTTTAAGGGAAACATATCTAATCTTTTTAAACGTTCTTCATTAGGCAGACTATGTATTCCTGGGATTAATCTAATTGCTCGACATTAAACTCTCTCTCCAGTTTTTAACGCCTTTTTGAAAACATGGTAACCAGAACTTAACCGACTACTTCAAGTGTGGTCTTACTAATAAATGGGGAAGATTTAAGATTTGCCATTAGACAACACAAAACAAAAGCAACACCTCCCTTTTTCATATATTGTAGTATATTTGTAATATATTACAAGAAATTCTACGATGACAGCTTACTTTACAATGTTGGCAATGGCAAGGCAATGGATCTCCTTCAAACACTTCCACACGCACGCGCACTCAACACCACCCCTACCCGGCAATCTTACACGTCGCTTGTCTTCGCAAATCCCTGAGTGAGCACAGTACCTCCATTCATGACTATGAAGTCAGATTTCAAGTTGGAAGTTTGTATATTCTACCTTCCTTCATCACATGAATTAAGAGAGGCCGCCACCAAAACACAGGTGTTGGCGAATGTTACGCAGCCTGTAATATGAATTCGGCAGCCTTCAGTGTCTATAAAGGAGCAGCGCAGCATGAGTCAAGGGCACGTAGCCAGGAGTCTTCCTCCAATTTCATTTGTATTCGTTTTGAGGCTGACAGCCCGTGATGGCGGCTCCTATAGTAGACACAAGGCTCTTTTGGTGACCGAGTAGAGCCGCCTTACCATCATCCTCGCCACGTGCTCCATCAATACTTCCTACTGTCGACGGAGCGGCGGACAGTCGGCTACCAGACGCTGCCGACAACCACCATACCTGCGCCTCAACAGGCATGCTGATAGCAGTGGCTGAGCCTTAGAAAGATGAAGAGGCGCTGAGGAAGAGAGTTGTGAGGGGACAAATAATATTCTAATAAGGATAAGGGTAAAAGAGGAACAGCTTACACACAAAGACCTTCTTCCTACTTGAATTCCTGGCTCTTTCTATACCTAATCTTATTCTTCTGTTTTGCAGGTCAGCCCAGAGGAAGGCGCCACCACATCCGCTGTGTTCGGCTGTGACTTCGCTGAAGTGTCTGTAGCGGAGACCAGCGAGGACATCGTTCCTGTCTTTACCTCCCTTATCAGACGGACCAGAGAGGCTGCATGCTTCTGTCCAGTTTCCCCGACCTTGCCCCTCAACAAAATGCACTCTCCTTTGCCTGCGTTGTGCCGCCACGTTGACAGCAGAACATGTAGACTTTGTTTTTACAAAGGGAAAGAATTAAAGGATTGGGGCAGCGTGTGCAGTGGCTGGCCTGGCAGGACTTGGAGTGGTATTGATAGGGGAGTGGGCATGCCAGCCACAGAGGAGGAAAATATTACTATAAAAAATTGCCGAAACAAAAAACAAGTAGCCAGGTCGTTAAGCTCTCCACTTCAAAACACGAAAACTTTGCATTCTCAAACTTTGATCAAAAGATCACCTGAGTCTCAATTGTGCTCAGGGGAGTCCCAAAATCCTCAAGAGACAAACAAAAATACGAAATCTCAACCGGATAATGTTTTGTCTGTAGGAAATGAAACCATGGACAAGAATATCGAACCTCCCTCTGGACACGCCCCGCTCGCTAGATCTTTCAGTTCTCCAGACGGATGGAATGAGGGGGAGCTGGACGGTGAAGATGTCTCCCACTCCACCACCAGATCGATCAGAAATTCTCCAGACATTTTCGTTCAAATAAAGACCCAACCTACAACTTTACCACTGTTTACGAGAGGAAGGTCCTTTATAATGGACTCAATAAGGACAGAGAGAAGCCGTGAGTGTCACTGTGGAATCCAAAAGCGTACGCGATCCTTCAAGAGCAGCGGCAAGGTAGAGATTGTTACATTAAAAAAGGTCGAGAACAAGCAATGCAACAAAGAGGATACAGCTAAACTTCGCCTCAGAGGAGCCCCCGATCAAGAGAATTCGCCATCCAAAACCTTTGCAAACAAGCTCCTGAAGCGAGAAAACGGCATCAACCAGAGAGATCGACTTGAAGAAAAGCAGCCGTCCACTCTCTCCCTCCCAGCGGCGTCCAAGACTCCTCGCTCTCCCAGGTGGCTTCCCGTGGACAGTCTGGACGCCTCGGTGGAGGATGGGTGCCCCTCACCCAACAGCAACCGCCAGAGGAAGTTTTCTGTGTTTGGGGTTGGGAGGGCGCTTGGAAATTTCCTATCAAAAGGCTCTCTCCCTGACCTTCCTCGTGCCACCGCTAACATTTGTGACAAATTTGGATCTTTAAAGAAGACGATAAAGAAGCGGTCAGTGTGAGGAGGCCTCGCGGTTCAAGCACTGCCATGTTCTGTGATATGTTTTAGCGTGGCCCAGGGACCACATAATCGCCCATATGATGCTCTGTGAGCGCAGCTGGCACCAGGATGTGCGTGCAACACGACAAGGTCCCTAAGTAAGGTGAAGTAAGGTTATCTTCCCATCACCACCTTGTTTGTCGAAATCATGACTACCACCACCACCAAACAAAATGTTTCCCCTTTCCAAGGAATATCACACACATGCTCACTTGCTGCCATAACTGACTATATTTCCCAGAAAAAGTTTATTAAAATTTAGACATGTGGTGTTGCCACTGATCATGACGATCGGGGAATATCGCAGCATGCACCACTGACTCAGGACAATAAAGATGGACAGTTGAGAGCAGTGTCATGAAGAGTCACACTTTTACTCCTGTTTTATTTCCATCAAAAAATGCATATTGTTTTTC
This sequence comes from Callinectes sapidus, assembly GCA_020233015.1. NCBI lineage: Eukaryota > Metazoa > Arthropoda > Malacostraca > Decapoda > Portunidae > Callinectes > Callinectes sapidus. The sequence continues at coordinate 230,501 of CM035192.1, forward strand.
ATATCGTTTGCAGCAGCAATAGTCACTCAACCAGAGTACAACAATTTACTTTTAATCATAATAATATCACATTCAGAAAAAAATATTATACTGTTCATACAATCTGTATACATGAAAAATTTTGAAAGGTACAAATGGAAGCAAAAAAAAAAAAAAAAAAGCTAACAGAGAGCTTGTAGAAGCAAATGAGTCTCGCCATGACGCCACCCTTCTGACGCAAACATCAACAATGTACCCTATAAAGACGGAACTATGCAAATGTTTAGTGGAGTCTATATATCAGTATGTTCCGGTAATTGGCTCTCACCAGGTCATGCTCCCATAACTTGAAACCCTTGTTAGTGTAGGTGGTAGGGGTGGTGGAGCCAGGCACGACGTCCTCAGTGCACCAGTGCCTCAGTCCTGACCTCCATCAACAAGAAAGAAGTTGTGTCCAATATCTCTAAATTGGCTCAGTTCTTAGGTATCAAGGGTCCGATCGCCGTGAGTGGAGGAGACTCGTCGATGGCGGCGGACAAAAGAAACCAGCAGGCAGCGGGAGATGGAAGAACGATTTTCGAGAGTCTTGTGAGCTCAATCATTGAAAGCAAAGGACCAGATATAAATACATAAAGCGCAATGGATTGACTTCATGAGCATGTAAGGAAACACAGGCAGCTCGCATACACTTCTATGTACGGAAATGTGTGTGTGTGTGTGTGTGTGTGTGTGTGTGTGTGTGTGTGTGTGTGTGTGTGTGTGTGTGTGTGTGTGTGTGCGTGTGCGTGCGCGTGTGCATGTGCATGTGCATGTGCGTTTGCGTCTGCGTCTGCGTCTGCATGTGTGTATTTATAAATTGTACTAAAATAATTAAATAAAATGTCTCCTTAAGAAAATCTACCGACCAAACTAAATGCTACTTTTGTATAATTCACCTGAAGTTTTGGTATAATGCAAAGAGACTGACAACAGGGAGCAAATTACATAAAAAATTATACATACCAAGAGACAAATTTATCAAACGCTCTAGCCATAATCAAATATAAAGCATATACATCTACATAGCATTACCTCATTACAGTATAAGTTGGAACTATTCACTGATGTATCAAAATAAATATTTCCATACACTACATACATAACGAGGAAAATGCATTGGAAAACTAACTTATAACAGTAAAGAAAGTGGTACAACAATTTCAATGAAGGTAATACATAAAATTAAATCATTTACATGTAACTTTAACTTGGCAAAGGAAACAAAATGATAAAAGGTACATATAGTATATATAGCAAGAGAGAGAGAGAGAGAGAGAGAGAGAGAGAGAGAGAGAGAGAGAGAGAGAGAGAGAGAGAGAGAGAGAGAGAGAGAGTGTGTGTGTGCTATTCACCACGGTCGCCTGATGGTCACCCAGCCGGCCTTTTCCCTAGAGAGCGAGCTCAGAGCTAAAAGACCGATCTTCGGATAGGGCTGAAACCACATCACACACTATACACCGGGACAGCGAAGCAACAACCCTTCGACTTACATCCCGTACCTACTTGCTGCTAGATACACATTAAGAGGCTTGCCCATTTGCCTCGCCTTGCCTCGGGATTCCAGCCCGGGCCCTTTCGGATGTGAGCCGAGCGTGCTAACCAATACACCACGCGGTGTGTGTGTGTGTGTGTGTGTGATTTCTACCTTGAGCGCACCTGTTTAAAAATGACCTTGAGATTTTCCTGCCTGACACCGGCCTGAAGACCATCATTCCCTCTTTGTGCCAGGGAGTCACCTCGCACCCCTTCCTTTGCTAAGGAGCGGTGACTGTTGTAAATGAAGAACTCTTACCTACACTGACTTTCATACATCATTGCATACTCCTGAAAATTTTTTTTTAGGTATTTCAGGGCAAAGACGACTACGAAAAAAATGTAACGTTGTATATTTTTGCACAAGAGAGAAGAAACAAGTGACACACGAGCGATTAGCGGCGTAAAGGAGCCAAACAAGAGGAGTCTACAAAATTCCGCAGCTGATCTGGTCTTCTTAGCGGAATTATATCAGGTATCTTATATAGCTCATGCAACTCACACTTTAAATGTTACACTGAATTAATGAGACACTTTGGGGCAGAATATTTGGGTTCTAGTGTATCTCCGTTTATAAACAATGGCAGGGGTTATTGCTTGACCAGGGCTGATGATGCCCGTTCATCAGAAACAGGAAGAGGCTGACTTAGTCCCTGCCTCTTTTTTGCACGGGTGGCCACGATCCCATTAAAGTCATAAAGGTTGTAAAGGTCAATACCACCGAGGCGTCCCTCTCACCGTTGCCACTGCCAGCCGAACCACCAGAGATCTAAAATTATGTGTGAGTCATGACAAAGCGGTTCAAAGAGGAACGTTACTCTCAGTACGAAAAACTGAAGGCTGAATGGCTGAGGCTTTCACAGAACACCAAGACTTATTTAAATGAAAGAAGATATTGGTTGAATATAGTATTACAAAGATTGACACATCGTGGAAAACCGAGACGTTTTTCAAAGTTGCTGTGGATGAAAGAGAACATCAAAATCGTGATGATCTTATGGCTATAATAAATTCGACAGAAAAAAAATGGCAGTAGCGTTGAATGAGATGGCAAGTAATATTAACAAAGACTGGAGAGAATTATATAAGGAAGGAATTTGTTTATTTTAAGACGAAATAAAGATATGTTGTTTTCCTGCACTATTACATTATGATCAACATCCTTGTTCCCACAGCACATTGGGCAGTCTGTGATGGCTCCTGAGGTTGTGTTTAGAGATGAAACAGTATACGTACGTTGCCATGTGTCTGTTTTGAACGAGAAGAAATAAATTACAAGTAATATGTTGGCTATTTCCAGACTACGAGCTATAATGTGAATCCTCATTATTGCTATTACCAGCAGATCGTTTCTAGGAAATACTATCTACGTACTTATTTTGATTTATGCCATACATAAAGGTAGTAGTTGCAGACATGCTTTACAGAATCAAGAAAAGGAAGAGGCTGATGATTCTGGGAGGATCATAAAAAATTACGTCAATGTAAGAATGGAAAAAAAAAAATAAATAAAAGAAACAAAACTTCATAGTACCTTCATATTTTATCTAATAGTAAGTCATGACAATAAAACCACTTATTCTCAAGAAATTTTGATACAGTAAGCGAATATTAATCTATCACCCCCTCCCCCCCCCAAAAAAAAAAAACAACGGCAAAGCACTATCATGATATCCACACGACACGATCTACTGAAATTGAGGGGAAGAAAAGGATATGAAGAAGTAGCAAGTCCATTATATTCGCCAATCAGAAGCCTTGCAGGACCTCCGTTTACTATGATCCTGACGATCCCAAGCACCCTTTCAGATCAGAGTCACTTTCCCACGTTGATCGCGGAGGAAGACCCAGCAATGGAGACATAAGTGTTCCAATTTTTTTTCACGTAACACGCCACGCGCAGTACTTCCATGAAATTATTTGATCACAGTTACTGCCATCCGAACGTCGCCGAAAGGTGGAAAGAATACTACGTGTGGGAGAGGGAAAAAGGGGATGACAACACGTGAGGTATCTGTGGGGGTTGGTTAGAGAAGGTCGGCGTTGGAGGAGGGGGAAGATATACCGGAGATTTTTCCCATCTGACATCAACAGTAATGCGTAAGTAGGATTAAATAAAATAATAAACTGATTTCTCGGGTTCTTCGATCAACGACAGCTCTCATCAGAAGAGAACCGTTTCCAGTTTTGTCCAGTCCAGTAATAAAGGTTTATACGTTTTATTCTGTGTCAGCTTCTATTATCTCTTGTTGTTTTGTTGTTTAGTCTCTTCCTCTTTTATTAACTTATTAATTTATCTATCGTTTTTTTATTGGCAAGAAAAATCATTGCCAATTAGTATTTCTTGCTTTATTTCCCTATTTTGCTATTGTTTATTTTGTCGTGTTGGTGATTTTTTTTTTTTAAACCCTCGTGTTGTTAAGTTCAAAATGATGGTAGATTTACCATAGTAACGTGACTGTTCATTTATAGTATCTTGCATAAATTTGAAGTTTATTTCCATTTCATTATATATTCCGTACAAAGAGAGACAGGATAAAAAAAGAAAAAGGCTGTGCGAGCACACAAAACCACACCTTAATCAAGCATTATCTTTATCATCAATCTTTTATCGGTGACCGCTAAAGGAGACCACCTAATGGAAGCCTACTATCTGAAAGCCCACCCACTAGAAGGCCGTTACCCCGAATGAACGCCCAATTTCCACTCAGACCGTAGTCAGTATTCGAACCTATGCGCTGGGGTATCCCAAGGGCCCCAGAGCGCAAACGGTTCCACTGTACCAAGGCGGCCCACGAGTTTTTCATGTTTTCCATTTATATGGACATCAGGCCCTGCCTTGCCTCATTCACCTTCAAGGCACAGTTGCAGTAAGCTTCTCAATTACGTGTTATGATTTCACATCTCATACACTCCATTCCCAGTTGCGTTCCATGCTTCACTCCAAGAGCCATTTTTCTCAGAGAAAAAAGAGTGTTGCCATCTCCCATGAACGGAATTGTTGCAGTTTTTTTATTCACTCTTCCTGTTATCACTTATGATAATGCATTTTTGTGGGATTACTTCTTTTTCAATTTGTATTTTTAGATCTTTCTCAGTTCGTGATGAAATGGAGTACAACAGCAGCTCTGGATTCACAGTTTCCTGCTCTATCGTGTGTCTGTCCCACTAAACAGCTGCACACTACTTACTTCTTCCCCTATTGTCTCTCTACTCTAAAACCACACAGGGAATGACAACACTGACTCCAAATAGCACCATCCTCCTATTAAACACTAAGCCTTTTAAATGCTTCATCTTCCAGGAACATACAGGTACTATTCATAAATCTAGAGACACAATCGCCAGACCACGGGCCAGTTCACGTGACGTCTCCTGCCCTACTTTTGAAAATGTAAAGATACCTCTCACGTGAGTTAGCCCACCCCTTTATGAAAATGTAAAGGTGTGTCTCTCACGTGACTCCACCCGTTTGCCTCCCTGTTGATAATGCAAGGGTGTCCCTGTCCCACACCAGACCACACGTGGCGCCTCCTACTGCGAAAGAACGAACGAAAGAACGCACGCACGCACGCACACACGCACGCACGCACGCACGCACATACACACACACACACACACACACACACACACACACACACACACACACACACACACACACACACACACACACACACACACACACACACACACTGGAAAATAAAAACACAAAAAAAATATTCGAGAATTTCCAGACTATCAGAAAAGAAATCGAGTAAGTGAATCAAATAAACAAATCAAAAGAATAAATGAATAAGAGGATGAAATCGTCTAAGTCCAATAGTTTTATATAAGAAGCTTTTTACCACTATTACCACTCGCTTTCTGCTAAGAATAAGCAAACATGATCTAATAGACAAAAGCATAATGCCTACACCATATCCTTGCTGCTCCTCCTACCTTCACATCATCAATGCACTACACTGAATAACATCTTTGAACAAATCTTCCTTTCCACCTCCTCCACACACCAGGAAGGAACCACATCTCTCCTTTCTTGTCCCGCCCAGTCACGCCCCCTCTTCACTTACCCCAGTCACCCCCCGCATCAATAACACCAATAACGGCGTCTTGTGTCTCTGTCTCTTGCATCTTGCCCAGGCCACGTGGCATGCACAGATCGTGATGTGAATAAACACCAGCTCTCCCTACCATCGATCTGATCCATTGGGTCGACCAATAGCACAGCGGGATCACCACGGCTGTCCGTTTATGCACACGCCCCTGCCGGCCAATCTAGTCAGCGACAAGTGCACGCGCTCACACACTCACATGGACCTGTATACACGCGCGCAAAAAAACATACACACACACACACACACACACACACACAATGGTAAAATTTCTGAATTTGCCTATTTTCAGACTATGAGATATAATGTGTATCCTCGTTATTGTCATTACCGGCAGATCGTTTTTAGAAAATACTATCTACTTACTTATTTTGATCTATTCCTTACGTAAAGGTAGTAGTTGGATACATGCCTTACAGAATCAAGAAGCTGAAAAAGGTGATAATTCTGTGACAATCATAAAAAAAATGAGGTCAATATTGAGAAAATGAAAAATATAAAAGAAACATAACCTCACAATACTCTTACCATTAATTTAGTATTAAATCATGACAATAATACCACTTTTTCTAAAGATATTATTTTGATACAATAAGTGAATATTAACCTATCACCAAAAAAAAAAAAAAAAACAATAGCAAAGCACCATCATGATATCCACACGACACGATCTACTGAAATTGAGGGGAAGAAAAGAATATGAAGAAGTAGCGAGTCCATTATATTCGCCAATCAGAAGCTTTGCAGGATCTCCGTTTACTATGATCCTGACGATCTCAAGCACCCTTTCAGATCAGAGTCACTTTCCCACGTTGATCGCAGAGGAAAACCCAGCAATGGAGACATAAGTGTTCCAATTTTTTTACGTAACACGCCACGCGCAGTACTTCCATGAAATTATTTGATCACAGTTACTGCCATTCGAACGTCGGAATAAATATTACGTGTGGGAGAGGAAGAAAGGGGGTGGCAACACGTGAGGTATCTGTGGGAGTTGGTTAGAGAAGGCCAGGGTTGGAGGAGGGGGAAGAGACAAATCGCTCCAAGATATACCAGAGATCTTTCCCTTCTGGCTTCAGGAGCAATGGTTCTGGGGGGTTGAGGCATAAGATACTAAAAAATGGACTTTTCTCTCGGGTTCTTCGATCAACAGCAGTTTTCATCAATAGAGAATCGTTTCCTGTCTCGTCCAGTAATAAAGATTTCTGCGTTCTGTTCTGTGTCGGCTCCTATTACCTCTTGTTTTTTTTTTTTTTTTTGGTTAGTGTCTTCGTTTTTATTAATTTATCAGTTTATCTATTGTTTTCTCTCTCCTTTAATTGAGAAAAAATCATTTCTAATTAGTATTTCTTTGTTTATTTACCTCTTTTACTTTTTTGTATATTTTGTCGTTTTGGTGATTTTTAGATTTTAACCCTCGTATTGTTAAAGTCCAAAGTTGTGGTACCTTTACCATAGTAACGGGTTTGTTAATTTCTAGTAGCTTGCACAAATTTGAGGTTTATTTCCATTTCATTAGATATTCCGTACAAAGACCGGTAGGGTAAAGAGAGTTGGCCATCGGAGCACACAAAACCACCTTTTTATCAAGTATACATCGTCTGTATTATCAAGCTTTTATCAGTGTCCATTCTGCCTGTCTGCTGCAATGGCGTTTTACTTCCTGTTTTTCATGCTTTCCATTTATACTGACATCACTCCCTACACTGCCTCCTTCACTTCCACGGCCCAGTTGCAATAAGCTTCCCAATTACCTGTTATGATTTCACATCTTTCTTATGTTTTAATTAGCCAATATTTTCACTCATATATTCCATTCACTGTTCCGTTGCATGATTCATACAAAGCGCAATTCTTCTTGGAGAAAGGAGAGTGTTGCGTTCTCACATGAAAGGAATTGTTCCAGTTTGATTATTTCTCTTCCTGTTGTCTCATACGATAATGCATTAGGTGGGATTACTTACTTTTCAATTTATTTTTCTAGATGTTTCTACTCTGGATTCACAGTTTTCAGGTCTAGAGTGTCTGTCCCCACTCAACAACTGCACATTACTTACTTCTCCCCCTACTGCTTATCCGTCAAATCACACAAGGGATGACAACACTGTCTGACCCCAAATAGCACCATCCTCTTATCAGACACTATGCCTTGCGTCTTCCCATCCAAGCGCCCTTTAAATGCTTCATCTTCCAGGCACATACAGGCACCATTCATAATTCTGGTGACACAATAGCTGGATCACGGGCCAGTTCACGTGACGTCTCCTGCCCTACTTTTGAAAATGTAAGGATACCTCTCACGTGAGTTAGCCCACCCCTTTATGAAATGCAAAAGTGTGTCTCTCACGTGACTCCACCCGTTTGCCTCCCTGTTGATAATGCAAGATGCAAGGGTGTCCCTCTCCCACACCAGACCACACGTGGCGCCTCCTACTGCGCTGCCTGCGTCTCCACCACCACCGCCGCCGCCAACACCACCACCATTAGGTTCACGGGGAACAAACACATCAAATAAACGATTTTTTGACCAAGCAGATGAAAAGGGTTGTTATGTTGATAAGAAAGAAACAAACAAACACGCACGCACGCACGCACGCACGCATGCACACGCACAGGCACAGGCGCGCACACACACACACACACACACACACACACACACACACACGAATACACACACACACAAAACAAAAGGAAAATAAGAACATGAACTGAGAAAAAAAAATATTCTAGAGAATTTGCTAACAGAAAAAAATCTAGTAAATGAAACAAATAATCAAAATAAATGAATAGAAGAATGAATAAATAAAATCATAAGAGTCCATGTTTTTATGAGAAGTTTTTTTTCATTACTATTACTACTGGCTCTGCCCTAAATACAAGCAAATCATATATAAAAGAAAAGCTCTAAACCTATACCATATCCTTTCTGCTGCTCCTGTCTCCATATCACCAATGCACTACACAGGGAACCATTTTTGAAACAGCCTTCTTTTCTTCTTCCTCCAAACACCACCAAGGAACCACATCTCTTCTTTCCAGTTCCGCCCAGTCACCCCCCGCATCAATAACACCAATAACGGCGTCATGTGTCTCTGTCTCTTTCATCTTGCCCAGGCCACGTGGCATGCACAGATCGTGATGTGAATAAACCCCAGCTCTCCCTACCATCGATCTGATCCATTGGGTCGACCAATAGCACAGCGGGATCACTGTGGCTGCCCATTTATGCACTTGCTCCTGCCGGCCAGTCCAGTAAGCGGCAAGTGCACGCGCATACACACACACACACACATACACACACACACACACACACACACACACACACACACACACACACACACACACACACAACACAACACAGACACACTAGTGGTAGTGGTGGTGTTGGTAGTAGTAGTAGTAGTAGTAGTAGTAGTAGTAGTAGTAGTAGTAGTAGTAGTAGTAGTAGTAGCAGTAGTAGTAGTAGTAGTAGTAGTAGTAGTAGTAGTAGTAGTAGTAGTAGTAGTAGTAGTATGAGCAGCAGCAGCAGCAGCAGCAGCAGTAGCAGCAGCAGCAGCAGCAGCAGCAGCAGCAGCAGTAACAGCAGCAGCAGCAGCAGCAGCAGTACTTGTGGAATAAATAGCCCCCACCCCGACCTCTGCCTCTTACATTGTTTGTGGCTGTGGGTGTTTTTTACGGGGAGGGGTTGCAAGCCCCACCCCAACCAGCTAGGTCAGCCATGGCCAGGGACACTGGTATCCCTGGGGGAAAGAACCCTGGCTGCCCAAAAAGGAGGAAGAGGAGGCACAGATGAGGAGAGACAGAGGGGGGAGTGAGCTGTGGGAGGTAGAGGGCACTCACTTCTCACTTGGAAAGAATCCATCCACCACCATATATATATATATATATATATATATATATATATATATATATATATATATATATATATATATATATATATATATATATATATATATATATATATATATGTATGTATGTATACAAGTTCCTTTCAATTTCTTAGCATTCCTCATCATTGTTTCTTTGTCACTAAATTACTGCAAACGAGCGACGATGGTCTGAAAATGAGAGGAAGTGCGAGGACTTAGCACAGACTGAAGTCGAAACTTCTCTTGAAGTAGTTTGTTCACGTTATCCGCGGTCTGCTCCCAAGTTTCTCCGCATGGTTGTTCCCGTGGGACTATAATCCGCATGTTGTTACGTCTACAGAAGTCCTCAGGATAGTTGACACGTTGTTCTAGTACATTCACTTGACTTTGAAGTTGTTCAATTATGACTACTTTTCCGTTGTCTGAATTTCGGCGTATCCTTGTTTCACTTTTGGGGCATTTCACTTCCGCTTGAGAAAGCTCCAGACTTAATTAGCTCCGTCACCTTGCCTTCCAGCAGCTGGATCCTCTCTTCTAATTGCTCAACCAAAACATCCATTGCAGAATGCATTGGCCGCTCCTGAGCTTCCAGTAACACTTTAAAAGCTTCTATATCCATGGTTGATAAGTAGTAGACACCGGGTAGATACGTCTGATCGCTTATATGGTGTGTGTGTGTGTGTGTGTGTGTGTGTGTGTGTGTGTGTGTGTGTGTGTGTGTGTGTGTGTGTATGTGTGTGTGGTTTTCTTTTCCATTTTCTTTCTTTTTGCACGCACAGGGAAAGACAGACCAGATCCTAAAAAAAGAGGAAAAAAATAAAAAAGCTGTTCCCAAAATAAAACCTGAGGAAAACAAAAAGAATTATCCTGTATTGTGTGTGTGTGTGTGTGTGTGTGTGTGTGTGTGTGTGTGTGTGTGTGAGAGAGAGAGAGAGAGAGAGAGAGAGAGAGAGAGAGAGAGAGAGAGAGAGAGAGAGAGAGAGAGAGAGAGAGAGAGAGAGAGAGAGAGAGAGAGAGAGAGAGAGAGAGAGAGAGAGAGAGAGAGAGAGAGAGAGAGAGAGAGAGAGAGAGAGAGAGAGCAAGGAAGTTGTGATTAGGAATAAAGAAGGAAGTGAAGACTAAGCATTATCACATAACGTGACATGCAGACGGAGGAGTGTTTTTGAGGCCAACGCCCGTCCTACCTCTCTCTTAATGTATCCCATCAACTTTAGACACCAGCAGTGAAAGGCGCCATTTTCATGTTTTCATTCGGAAGTCTCTTTAGCTCACGCGTTGCAGTCTAGCGCATACAATCCTTTCACTATTGTTTGGCACTTTTTCCTTAATTCTTATCTGCTCGAGACATTTCATTATCATTCATTTCTACGGCCACCTCCAAACATTATGCTGGCAATAAACTTTACAATTTTTTCTTTTAACTGTTCTTTTATTCATGCTTATAGATATTTCATACTTTGTCTTCAGTGTTGTGAATTGTTGATTCGTATTGAAAGAGTTGAATTGTTGTTTTGATTACTGACCCGTGTTTTTGTTCACCGTAGTGGAATAAGCAGTGGTAAAGATGATGTTGGTGAAGGGGATTATGGTAACTCTATAGGTGTTATTTTTCTTTGATTACTGTTGTAAGAGCCGGTAAGGGTATGGAATATATGAAGCACTCATACGCAGAGGTGCCTATGCACATTTTTTTTTCCATTTCGGTGTATCGTAGATATTAGCCATGAACATATAACCGACAGAGACACGTGCTGCCTCTTGTTCTTGTTCTTCTCCTCTTTCTTTTCTTTCTTTTTTTTTTCTTTGGGGTTTTCCAACTTTTCTTATAGCTTATCCATCACTCCATATAGAAAGGCGTTGGTACACTTAAGAAATAAGAGAGATAAAAGTAGGAATCTTAACGTCACTTAGAGAAGGGGGAAAAAACGACATCTTTTACCCTCTTATCAAAAAGACGCCCTGCAGGGGTATTAGAGTTTCTGTCACTCCGGGCATGCACTATGTGGGCGACTTGTGACTAGCCATGTGAGGCGGGAAAACTAGATTGGAGGAACGAGAGGGACTACATGACCTTTGCGTACCTATCCCTCTGTTGCCACCCATCTGCTGGTTCGACATCAGTTCAATGTAAGCACAAGTGTTAATCGGCACCACCATTTAGAGCCGCTCATCAAAGGCAGAGGTGAATGACAGTACATGCAAGCTTTATGATGTTATTGTTGTCGTTACGATCGAAGAAAACATGCAATGGGCAAGGTTAGCGGATGCTCGATACGGATTGGCAAAATTTTTATGGGGCAGAAAATTCGTGGTGAATAGAAAACTACTCGTAAAAAGCAAGAGGCTTTGCAGTTAAAGGTATATGAAAAACCCCTCCTTCCACAAGACAAATCTAATGATAGATGAGAGATACGAGAGTTAAATATTTTCTTGGTTACCTAATGACATAATATACACAGCTATCTCTCGAGGGGCCTCACTCAAGTTGTTCGGTGTGCCGCCGCCCACGCATGCCCGCCGCTGAGGAACCCCGCCGCCACCTCCGCCTGAGCCGCAAGATGAATCACATTCTCAACAACTTTTTAATGAAATATGATTTTCATACGGACTAACGACCCTTACACGTGTCACACCCGCCAGGCAGCTCGGGCCAAGAAAGTGGCATAGCCCCGAGAAGGTAATGCAGTTAATTGCCTTATAACGGCGCTTTGGTCGACTAAAAGAAATAGGTATTATGGATGCGGCGGGGAGCCGTGCACGCGCGTCTCCCTCCATGTAGCGGGCCACTACTGAATTACAACTGATGGCTGCGTCTTGCCTCCTGTGGGGAAAATTTCCCTTGAGCAGAGGTGGAGGGCCGGCGGGGAGCGCATGAGGCTGCCTCGCCTCCAGCTCTCCTCAGCGCCACATTACCGTCCTTCACCACGCTAAACTGCATTATATATATACATGTATATCTGACGAACGCAAGATTTGAATAAGCTTTCCTCAAATAATACAGGAGGTTAATAATGTTCATGGTATTTCCGACACACCGATAAAGACAGTTTACAGGAACCAGTTCAACCATGGAGGTGCAAAACCTGGCATCAAATCACTAGTCCGAAGGTCATCTCGCCTGCCTGCCTGCCTGCTTGCCTGCCTGCCGTCCTGTCTGCCTGCTCCTCTACCTGTCTGCTTAGTTTACAAAAAAATCTGTAAAGCATGAAGGGGAACTTTGTAACAGATGAACATCAGTGTAGGAAAGTGACATATTCAGATATACTGTATTTTTTAACACTTTTTTCAAACTTAATATAAAGACAGACACACTCTCTCTCTCTCTCTCTCTCTCTCTCTCTCTCTCTCTCTCTCTCTCTCTCTCTCTCTCTCTCTCTCTCTCTCTCTCTCTCTCTCTCTCTCTCTCTCTCTCTCTCTCTCTCTCTCTCTCTCTCTCTCTCTCTCTCTGTCCCTCTCTCTCTC
>CM035192.1:270900-283263 GCA_020233015.1 Callinectes sapidus
GAGAGAGAGAGAGAGAGAGAGAGAGAGAGAGAGAGAGAGAGGTAAGCATAGGGAAAGAACCTAGAGATGGGGGAAATGCTTCACGCTGGGAGACTTGATAACCAGCACAAAGACAACGTGATCTTCTGAGGCTTTGTCAAGATGGAGTGGAGCGGGATAAGTGGCTATGGATTACTCACCGCCACGTGGAGGAGGAGGAGGAGGAAAACGATATGTAAATGAAAAGTCATATAGAGTTGGAGGAAAATTTGTTAATACAGTGAGGGAAAGAAAACAAACGATAGGCGGGAGAAGGAGCAGGGGGGGAAGAAGAAGAAGAAGAAGAAGAAGAAGAAGAAGAAGAAGAAGAAGAAGAAGAAGAAGACAATTGTGGTGGTGGTGATAATGATGATGATGATGATGATGATGATGATGATGATGATGATGATGATGATGATGACGATGATGATGATGACCATGATGATGACGATGATGATGATGATGATGGTGATGGTGATGATAGTGATGATGGTATTAAGGAAGAAAAAGAAAAGAAAGAAAAAAGAAGCATAAATAGAAGAGGCGAAAGAAAGACGAGGAAGAATAATAAGCAAATAACAACGAATAGAAGGAGTGGGAGACGGAGGAGGAGGAGAAGGAGGTGGAGGAGGAGAGGCAGGAGGTGGGGGGAACATTCAGTTGGTGATTGTGCGCAATATTTCAAGCGCGCGGGAAGCTGCGGCAAGGAGAGAGTGAGGCGCCTGACTGGTGCCGCAGCCGACACTCAGGATCATTAACTCAAAACACACTTATTTACGTCTCATGTCTACATACACAGTGCGGTGACGCCCATACATCCCCCCTGAGGTGATGCGAGGTGGAATCTTCCGCAGCCAAACGCTTCTTTGAGCGGATTAGGGAGGAGGATGCCACTCACCCCCTTGGCGACGTGGCAACCCTCGAGGGGATGGTACAGTATAAGGAGGCGGTCACGGGCTAATCGCGTCACAACCCTACAGGCAGCAGCTCCGTGTTCTTACTCACCAGCGGAGACGCGTTGGCATAGCGACTCTTGCTCCAACACGTTACTTGAGATACATTCTGAGTGGCAGTGCAGTGCAAGTGTCAGTCAGTGGTGACTTGAACTTCTGAACTCGAGGTTCAACAAAGATACTAGACTACAAGTTGGTGAAACTGCAAGTGTGTGTGCAGCGAAGCTTATTTTTGGTGTTAAAGCTTAAGCATATTGTGAAAATGAGAACGGAGGAGAAACCCAACGGCTCCACCCTCCACGTGACGGTGATGGGCAGCAGCCAGGTGGGCAAGTCAGCCCTGGCTGTGCGTTACCTCACCAAGCGCTTCATCGGGGAGTACAGATCAGACTCAGGTAAGCTACACTACAATATATTACTTACTTTTCAAACTATAACTTTGATTTGTAATTGAGATAATATTTGCTTTCATACAACATAGTCTTATGGTCACCTGACGTGTATATTAATGTTTTGTTTCCCTTGTTACAGACATGCTGTACAAATGTGTACTGCAGCTGGACGGCATCCCACAGCCCGTGGAGATTATGGACACCTCCGCCAGTTGCGAGGAGTCCTCTGATGCTCACCTACAGTGGGCGGATGCCTTCGTGGTAGTGTACTCCATCACAGACAAAGACTCCTTCCAGTGGGCAGCCTCCACCATCCAGGTAATTATCTCATGCTAATCTGTACTGTCATGTCTCGTGCAGAATATACTGAACATACTTTTGATGCGCAATGCTTCTTGAATAATGATAAATGTAACTAACCTGTCTTCTCTCTCATTGTTTTAGGAACTGCAAGAAAGGCGGCCGTCAGCACGAGTGTTGTTGTTGGGCAACAAGAGTGACTTGGGACATCTCCGGGAAGTAGAGGAGGTGGAGGCCAGCACTCTGGCACTTAGATATTCAACACACTTCTCCGAGCTATCCACGGCGGAGAGCTGTGAAGCAGTCACTGATGCCCTTGATGCCTATCTTAAGGAAATCAAGATCCAGAGGCACCACAGCGGCTTGAGCAGCGGCAACGTGTCCCCAAAGCAAAGGAAGCTGTCCGTCACCCGGATGCTGGGCTCTCTCATTGGCAGGCACTCGCCCCCACCACAGCCCATCACCGAGCTTATCGTCCTGGACAAGGAGGAGCGCAGCAAGCTGGTCAGATGCAGCCGGCAGATATGAACCCCGCTCAGCCAGCAGCCAGCTCGCGGCTCCTCAACGCGGGCAACTCTCAGAGACGCAACCCAAAGATATCTAGTGATCCCCTCTTAGCGGCCCCTCCGTGCTGAGGCGCAGCAGCAATGCCAAATATTTAGTGTTTAATGTTATCTATAGTGTTCTCGTTGTGATAACTTCCTCATACTCATATTCCGAGGATGGATATACATATAAGAGTAAAGGCAGTGACAAGTCAAGAGTCACTGTGATTTCTATGAGCGAAGGTGGAGGAAGCTACCGTCAGCGGCAGAACAAGACAAGCTGAGTGGCGCGAGGAATGTGCCACTCCAAACACTTTTAACTGGAGGTGATAAAGTTTCAAGTGGTAGAGTTGGTTGGTGTTGCCAGGAGGATGCCGAGTCCCGGATCCTGGCCAGGCGATACCCGAGGCGCGGCCCAGCACAGGCGTGCTCTTTTGAAGACATGCCAAGCTAAGAGTGTTTGTCAACGACAAAGGAAGAGCAACGCACGGGCACTTTCTCACCTCGCACGGCTCAAGACGCCAGCAAGGGGGTCATGGCGCCGCACGCTGAAAGGGGCGTCACCATTGAGTGCCTCCGAGATCCACGTGGGCGTAAGGGTCTGAGTCACCTCCTTATCCACGCGGCGAGACATGAGACCCTACTACACCTGTGGAGGTGGCGCCAGGGAGCAAGATAACAAGGAATCTCGAAGCTGGGTCACGAAGGCTTGCTTCCCTTGCAGCCTCAGAATACGCTCGCCCAGCCCCCATCTCTCATCTCGTCTGTGATATTAGTCTTACCTTGTCTGCCATATGTATTTTTTTATAATTTATTGAAATCAATATAAAAACAAAACTCTATTAATATCTCTCAATATCCTGGGTTTACTGAAGAGGAAAGATGATATTGCGCACTCAGAAAGAGACACATACACATGTCCCCAGAACAGTAACAGCTGGCAATCACGAGCCCACCACATGATTCTCGTAGCAAAAAAGAATTACACACGCAATCTCACACACAATACTAACGTCATTCATTTTACACAAACCCAAGTTTCTGAAGACAAATAATAATAAAGACCAATAGAAATAAGAATAGATATAACACTACAAAGATCGCCACAAATAAGAGCAACACAATGATATCCACTGAGAATGAAATCAACTAAGAGATCAAAAATAAAAAAAAGAAAAGCAATGTAAATAATAATACGAACAGCACCCCCACCACTTAAACAAAACAAACAAATAGTATCACAGGACTGTAACTAAAAATAAGAAAGAAATAATGAAAGGAGGTCATCTCTCTTCCCTTCCTCTCAAACCCTCGCCAGCTTCAAGTAAGTAAACAGATAAGCACATTAATGAGAAACAAAGTCATCCTGAGCGTCCACCTGGCTAACAACAGCAGAGGGAGCACACCAGAAGCGCGAGGAACCCACCTAGTAACAACACGCCAAGAGGAACAGGAAGAAAGAAGAAGAAGAATCAACCAGGGAGGCAAACAAGATCTAAAGAGCGTATCTTGCACCTGGTAGACACCCAAAACACATCGTCACCTTCTAGATTTCCCTTCATTATCCTATCCTTCCTGAACACACGACCCTACTGTACATTCCCTTTAGTTATAGAGGTTAATTGTCTCTAACACTTTCCCTTTTCTCGTAATGGGCAAAGGGAGTGTAAAGGGAGGAAAGTGAGAGAGAAGGACAAGAGGGGTCGAGCAGTGGTGAGAGGCAGCAAGGGAAGCGTGACATCACAAGGAAGGTATTGTGCGTGTGTGTGCATGTGACTGTGTGTGTGTGTGTGTGTGTGACTGTGTGTGTGTGTGTGTGTGTGTGTGTGTGTGTCTTTCAAGATAAGAGGATTGCTGACACACACACACACACACACACACACACACACACACACACACACACACACACACACAAACACACATACACACACACACACTGTGGCGCAACGGCGCAGGAAGGAGAGTCTCTGTTTTGTTACCATGCAATATAAAGGAAGGCAGGATGGAGTGGGAAGAAGAAAGGGAACAGCAAAGGGAAGAAGGGAAAGAGAGAGGGAGGGAGGGAGGGAGGGAGGGAGAAAGTGTGTTACATTTTATTATGTCCCTTGAGGCATCAGTCCTTGATCATTGTTGAGTAAACAAAAAAAAAAGAGATGAAATGAAAAAAAAAAAAACCCAGCGTGGGTACAATATAAGGTGTTACAATATTGTACACTGTCGTTCTTCGAAAGTAAACCAAAATCAAAGATGGAAGGGTGACACAACAGAGAGAAATGTTAGAGTGAAAGGTGGGAAGGAAAAATGTACGTGAGTAGTTAAAAAAAAGAAGGTAAAAACAATTTCAATGTACTCATAAAAAGAGAAAAAAGGACAGAAAACCAGGGAAAAGTTGCTAAATATGTTTTCCTTTCGAGACAGAACAACACTAAAGACTTCGAAGCAACTGACAAAGAAGGAGAGAGGAACAGAGTAAAGAACGATGATGGATCGCTGCTTTCGGTACAATCAGTGAGTTTAAGTAACACAAGATGTGGTTAGTACTTAGATGTGTGTCTCTGAGGCCTAACACACCCAAAAAAGTCACTGTAATGGTGAAGATTTGGCAAGATAGTTCCCACTGCCACCTCGTCAACCTTGTAAACGATACAGGTGTCCTTCCCCGCACCTCATCACACCTCACTTCCCGGCATTCCAATACCCAAATGTACACAAGATCAAACTCCCCCCCTCCTCCCCCACCTCATCACCCTCACCAAGAACTTCCTTTCTCTCCACGCCGTGACCTTCTCCCTGGCAGCGTATCATCACAAGGGAAGCAGGTATTCACAACACATTGACTTTATCGCCTCACTTCCTCTGCCGCCGCCTCTGTTGCTGCTCTCTGGATCTCGTCACTACCCCCGAGATTAGACACCACAGAAACGTGAAGGTCACACTAAAGAGACAATCTTTGCTGTTATTATGACGGTGGGGGGAAAAAATACAGTGGGAAGAAAAATATGTGGTAGTTCGTGGACGCGCGCACACACACACACAAAAAAAAAAAACATCTCCATGTATTATTGCTTTACACATAACCAATGTGACAAAATAAAACATTTTTCCTCTCTGTCACTCCACCTTTGAGAGAGAGAGAGAGAGAGAGAGAGAGAGAGAGAGAGAGAGAGAGAGAGAGAGAGAGAGAGAGAGAGAGAGAGAGAGAGAGAGAGAGACCAGAAGGAAGGAAGGCGCCAGTGAGATAATATAAATGACGGCGACTGACTCCCCAGGTGCCAATGTTTAGCCCCAGACAGGTAAGCAGGATCTCAGGTATTCCTCCAGGTGCTCCCCAATCATTCTCGTCGATGTAAAAGTGATGTACAACATAGCAGATAGAAAAATACGAGAAGAAAAATGCTGTAATTGCTGAACAAAGGAAAATACAGGGAGCAGATGATATTTTTCCCACCAGCCATATCAAGTGAAAGAAAGAATATGAGGAAATAAAGAAAAAATGGAGTGTGCTACAGTAACTAACAAAGTAACAAAAAAATCACTGGGAAAATATGTCACAGTTTGACATGATTGGCATGACAAATGAAAAAAGAGTGACCTAAAGAATCATATATATGCCAGAAATGAATAATGAAAATTCAAAAAATCAGAGTAAAGAAAAGAGAATTCATAATATTATAAGAAGCATTAAAACAATACAAAAAAACTTCATTACAATAAAAAAAAATTCTGGCAGAGGAAGTTAACGGAGCTACAAGCATCATAAAAGAGAAACTACGCCACTGAACAACCTCCTTTCTTGTTCTATTTCTGATTACGTTAAATAACACAGTTATATCAGACATACCCTGTAAGAGACACGTTTTTTTTCTTTTACTCTTAAAGTAAGACGGACAAGGGCAAGTACAACAAACAAACAGGAGGAAACCAAATATACAAAAGATATCGGTATATATATATATATATATATATATATTATCTTTATATATATATATATATATATATATATATATATATAATATCTTATCTATAGATATTACTATATATATATATATCTATATATATATATAATCAATCCAAAACGAAGACTCTTGCTTCTCCTTTGAGTTTCTTTATGTGAGGTCAAGATGAGAGACTGCAGGGAAGACGAGGTGTTGGTTAAGATGCAAGAGAAGTAGTAAATACTTAGTGAATTAAATCCTTACGTAAGACGAAGTGATGGCATTATTTTCAGATGGTCGCATTTCGTGTCAGTTCAGGTTAGTCAAAGAAGCTTTTTTTTCTGTCTTACAAATTCTATTTAGGGAAATTCACCGACACGAACGAACCAATGAAATGAGTTTTTCTGGGTTATTTCGTCCAAGGTTTTCGTCTCGTTTTTTTTCTTTCTCGTAATCACACCTCCACACACCTCTGCTGATCCTTACTCTTTCCTTTCTTCTGGGCCTTGCTCTACTTTTTTCTCGTCACCATAGTTCACTGCATCCTCCCGTCCAATCATTGCAATCACTCCCTTCTACGTTTCTCCCACCATTATTTTTGGCTCCCCTTCCATTCACCTTCGTAATTTTGGTGAAGGTAACACGGATCAGAGTCGCCGCCGAAGTAAAGTTGCCTAAAAATGGAGGACAAAAGAGGAAAGCATGGAAAAAGCAAGCGAGACGTGTTATCAAGCACGTTCCTTCCACCCACTGGAGTGCTGAAATGTTTCTCTCGATGTAATAAGCTACAGAGTGCTGAAGACACTGCTGAAAACACGCACACCTACAGACTTTAAAGAAAAAAACACAAGATAATATTAAGGAGTAGAAAAAGATAAAAAAATAAGAACGCGCAATATAGTGAAGTTGAGGTCTATTTTAATTTCTGCAGACGATGTACGTATTTCATATTTTCATAATTTCTTCAGCTTAAAAGGTTTTACGTTGTTAGTTTAGAAAATAAAAATAGTAATCCCAAGTATTATTTTGGTGCAGTTTAGCAAGAAAGCAATAAACACTCATGTGGAGAAGGAGGAGGAGGAGGAGGAGGAGGAGGAGGAGAAGTCTGACGTACAAGCACCATCTGGATATAACCTAGGAGTTCATCAGGACTATTTTCAAGTCACACATATGGTAAAATGATTTCCCAATATTATCTTCCCAGTGTACCGAATTCTTAATAAACACTTAGAACTTGAAAAAGAAACATATGCTTAGTATGACTTTACAGGGTGTTTTTTCCCGAAATTTAGACACAAAATCTTTTCTAAATATGAAAAATACACAGAAAAACCCACCCAGTCTAGATACTAAGCCTTCACTAGAGTAAAACAAGACAACATTGAAAGCTAAGGTACTGTCCACCAGAACATGTCAAAAAGGTAACTCAGATAACAAGCCCAAGTGTTTTTATAAGAGATACGGGTCAGTGAGTTAACACAAGCATAGATGACCAGTAACAAGGAGAACATGGGGAACCAGGAACACTGTAGTAAAAATAGCTTGAGACGCAGAACTGAGAAGATGGGAGGACATTGAAGACATTGAAGAGAGTGAACTGAAGAAGGGACAGTGATGAGATGAATAACCTTACACTACACCTCCTCCCCCGTCCCCTTTCTCCCTCCGTGTCGCCTAGTTAAGGAATAGATGCTGTCCCCATCTCTTTGCCCCTTCCCCACCCCAAAGCTTCAGTAAGCGCGTGGTTCCATAACAGGGAAAGAGTGTGTCCCGAGTGTAAAGAAGACATGCAGGAGACGAAACAAAGACATTCCACCCAATCAACCTATTCCCTACGGAGCGAGCTCAGAGCTCATAGGCCGATCTTCGGGTAGGGCTGAAACCACATCACACACCACACACCGGGACAGCGAGGCCACAACCCCTCGAGTTACATCCCGTACCTACTTGCTGCTGGGTCAACAGGGGTTATATACACATTAAGAGGCTTGCTCATTTGCCTCGCCGTGCCCGGTGTGTGTGTGTGTGTGTGTGTGTGTGTGTGTGTGTGTGTGTGTGTGTGTGTGTGTGTGTGTGTGTGTGTGTGTGTATAGCAAAATTAAGAAAAATAGTACTTCTTATGTGTATTTACATTATTGGTCTTTCACTAGAAAACAACATCACCTAATAAATTCAAGATGCCCTTCCAACACCCTACCTCTGTTCAGCAGAGACCCTTCATGACTCACCCATACTCTTCAAACTTTTCCTTGTAGGCACCCATACCCGGTCCATCAGTAATGCTTCATCATTATCTGACATCTGCCAAATCTAAACATCACTCATTCTAAACCATTTAAAGCTTCTGATCTTTTAAAGCCCCTCGGGAATTATTTCTTTTCATATTGATTTTCCTTGTGCTCATAATGCATCCCTTCTACACACCTGAGTCTTGTTATAAGTGAATTGAAATATATTAATTCTTGTAATTAAGAGTGTCTTGAATGGGTGACTTTTCTTTACGTAACCTCAATTTCACTCTTTCTTTATTTACATCAAGGGAGGAAAATACCATAAGAGCCAACCTGACCTCCTCCTTCTACTTTATGTTAAGGAACCTCTGCACACTGTCCTGTAGCTTCCTCCTCCTGGTAGTTACCTTTCTAAGCTACTTTCCACCTTAGTGATCCTTTTAAACCACCTTTATATCCTAACACGCTTCTTCTAAGTTTTCTTTCCAAGACACCCTTCTCTTATAATACATTTTTAATTATTCATTCAACTCTCCTCCTCCTCCTCCTCCTCCTCTTCCTCTTCCTTCTCTTCCTCCTCCTCCTCCTCCTCCTCCTCCTCTTGCATGTCGGATAGGCTCTTCACACAACCAAAATCTCTTTATCATTCCTTCTATTCATTACCCTTCCTTATCCTTAAATTTATCTTGTTAGTTACCAATCCACCTGCCAAGAAACCTCTGAAATTGTCTTTTGTCCTCCTCTCCCTCCTCCTCCTCCTCCTCCTCCTCCTCCTCCTCCTGCTGGTCCGTCAGAGGAATGCGCACATATTCTCCAATCGGCAAGCAGTCAAGTGGTGAATATGGAGGTCCACTTACGTAATTGAGGTCTCGTTATCCGACTACAGTTCACTTAAGGTCAGCTCGTGTTGTCACTGCGTCAGAGAGAGAGAGAGAGAGAGAGAGAGAGAGAGAGAGAGAGAGAGAGAGAGAGAGAGAGAGAGAGAGAGAGAGAGAGAGAGAGAGAGAGAGAGAGAGAGAGAGAGAAACATCAAATCCCATGCAAGCTTTTCCCGTTCCAGCACCACCAAATCCACCTAAAAGTTTTGCAACAACAATTTAACACCAACACGGGTGATACAGAAAAAAGAGAGAGAGAGAGAGAAAGGGAAGAGAGACTAGAAAAGCGACGACACAAGAGGAAAGAACATGGAAAATAAAGAAAAGGATGGAAAAAAAAGGGAACTCTGATGGAGGGTCATTCACATCGCTAGAAGTGAAAAGAAGCAAATGGTAACTCTTGCATCACATCTCCGTCAAGGTTGTGGCAAGGGGAGTGTCGAGCGTGGCCTGCAGACGGAGGGAAGAACCATAAGGGATAACAACAATGGAGAAACCTTGGATGCTTTGTTGTTGTGTTGAAAAGTTGAAGAGGAAGCGATTGAGGAGGGAGGAAAAGAAGGAGGAAAATAGAAAGAGAGAGAGAGAGATACAAATGTAGGATAAAATAGAAAGCCTGACAGATACATAAATGAATAGGCCGAAGGCACAATTCATGACGAAGGAAGCTGTGGATGCTTACATAAATACACGTATATGAAAAAACCAAGTGTAGGAAGAAAGAAATGGTAATAGAACATGCAAGAGCGGGGAGAATAGTGGAAAAATGGGAAGGTGAGATGATGTAAAGACAGGAAGGAACATGAGCGGAAAGAGAATGGAAAGAAAGAGAAAAGATATGGTAAGAGGAGGCGTAAGGAGAGTTAAATGAGGGAAAATTTAAAGGAGGAAAGGAAAGATTATGATGAGAGGAAATGTGTGAAGAGAGAAATTATACGGTGAATGAAAAAGTGAAAACTGGCAAAGCACACGCACACGCACGCACACGCACACACACACACACACACACACACACACACACACACATAAAAAAGAAGGTGTTTAAGACGAATATGTACGATAAAAATTATTTACGTAAACGGATTCTTTTCACGGATGTTTTTCTCTCTTTCCTGGATGCTTTTTTTTTCATCCCTTTTTTCCTCTCTCTTTTTTTTTCCCTTTATTTTTCAAGCAGCAAGAGGGAAGGTTCATTTTCATGCCAACGACGGTTATGCAAGGCAGATTATGTACAGGGATATTGGTGGTGGTGGTGGTGGTGGTGGTGGTGGTGGTGGTGGTGGTGGTGGTGGTGGTGGTGGTGGTGGTGGTGGTGGTGGAATAACATGTTGCTCTTGATAAAATTACTCCTCGAGGTGATGGTGGTAGTGGTGGTGGTAGTGGTGGTGGTGGTGGTAGTCTTTGTGATGTTTCTCCTGTAATATTCATGTTGTTGATATTGGTGTTTTCCATTCTATAGTTTGAAGTTTATAATATCCTCCAGTTGGCGGAGAAGGAGGAGGAGGAGGAGGAATACAATACACAGGAATACACAGGAAAGACCAAGCAAGAGGAGGAGGAGGAGGAGGAGGAGGAGGAGGAAGCAGTGACAGGGCAGCTTGAATGCCCCTACCCAAAGACTGGCTTTAGTTCGGCCACACTTTACCTTCCTCCTTCGCTCTTGGCCTTTTTCACAGAACGACGACGACGACAACGACGACAAGGAGGAGGAGGAGGAGAACAGGAGGTGGAGGAAAGAACAACAACAACAACAACAACAACAACAACAACAACAACAACAACAACAACAACAACAACATATTCAAGTAGATGGAAAGGGAAAAGAAGAAAAAAACAATGAGGACAAAAATGTTAAGGAAAAAGGAAAGGTGAAGGAAGAGGTAAGGGAGAGGAAGGTGGAGAGGCTGAGAGGAGAGGAAAGGCGAGGAAAGAGGCAGGAGTGGTTGTGGGGGAACACCGATGGTCGTAAACATACAAGTAATCGCTTGCCTAGCCACGCCTTGCACAGATGAGATGAGTTGCAGGATGGCTGGCTGGCTGGCTGGCTGGCTGGCTGGCTGGCTGGCTGGTTGGGTAATAGATTGACTTATTGGTTGGGTTGCTGGCTTGTTGGCTGAATGAATAGAGGACAATTTGGCATGTTGGTTGGCTACCTGGCTGGCTGGTTGGCTGGCTGGCTGGCTAATGGGTTGGGTGGGTAGCTGGCTGATGAGGTGGCTTGCTGGTTGGCTTACTGGCTTGTTCGGTGAATGAATAGATGACAACTTGCAGCTTGGTTGGCTAGCTGGCCTGCTGGCTGGCTGGCTGGCTGGTTTGCTGTGCGCGGTAGGCGGCAGAAACGGCGCTCGGCCACAGGGTCACCGGCAGTATTTGATTAGGGAAATGATGTGTCTCCTTGGGATGAGTGAGCTGCCAGGCTGCACCACGTGCCTCACCATATACTCAATACACGAGCGCCTCCTGCAGTATGGGTAAGAACACGTGCTTCCTCCATCTAACAATTATTGCTAATTCTGGGAGACATAGTGCAGAGTAATGGGTGACGTGAGACAGCAAGAAGTGCATATTGTACGTATATGATACTGGAAATGTAGAAATATGGAATAGGTTCAAGTGTCGAGCATACTTTTGAAAATACTTTCTAAAAACACTAACATTTAAAGAGCTTAATTTATATTGAAGACAAAGCACGGTACAGAACAGTGAAACAGCGTTACAAAAAATAAAATAGATAAATGAATAATACTTCAGAAATCTAATAATTCCCTGAAATCACAACACCAAGCACAATACAAGATACAGAAACGTTAAGAATACAGTGTCAAATACAACCTACATGTAGAGTACAAAACATTTGAATATTTAAGAGGTTTAATGATCTAGTTAAGTAACACCACCATTTCCTTCCTCCAGTCAGGTTACTGAGTTCCTACCAACCACCTCCACGGCCCGACTCGCGTGGGTGAAGGGGGCAGATTTGTTCAGGGGGGAACTTCACGGAACCAATGACTGCAGAGACCTGTGAAGCCAAGCACACGATAGCTACCTTATACCTAATCCGATTGACTACTCTCTCTCTCTCTCTCTCTCTCTCTCTCTCTCTCTCTCTCT
>CM035192.1:456956-471264 GCA_020233015.1 Callinectes sapidus
CGCAGTGGATCCATTTTATGCTATTTTCGTCTTTACCGGTCTTATCATCGCTAGTATATACAATAGTCCCTCCACCTGTATTGCTGTTATTATTGTTGCCTATTCCTGTTACTACTGCTGCCGTTAAAATCACGTATTGGATCTACTTTCGTTATTTTCGTCTTTACTGGTCTTATTATCGGTAACACATACAATATTCCCTCCACCTCCAGGCAAGTCCTTCCTCTGTACTGCAATGCCACGACTCACCATCACGAGAACACCAGCAAACTGAACGCCCCTCCTGACTGGCCAGTACGTATTTCACAGCAGCTATCTGGCCTGCACTGCGCTCGCTCCTCACCCACGGCCAGCATCGAGTATGGGGATAAAAAGGTTTAAGAGCATTTATCCCCGTCATTACACCTCGTCTCTCCCTTCTCTCAAAATCGGCCAGTCTCGGATCGAAATAAGTATGGAAAAGGGAAATCATACTGTGGGTGAGTTTACGACGCTGCGTGAGACAAAGGGGGGAGGAGGAGGAGCACCGCCAGAGGTCCGTATTAAGACACGCTGTGCTCTCTCACCACGACTATTTTCCAAGACCCCAGAGACAACTAGCAGGGCTTCCAAGAGTGTTCCTCCAATTAATTATGCAGAAATCTTGTCACTCTGCCTCTAAAACCATAAAACACCTTAAAAAACACGTGTAAGTTTAAGTAAAGCCTTTTGAAATGGAGGTGAAGCACAGATGTGTTTGAGAATACGAGCCAGGGAAGGGGCGAAGGTTCCCCCACCGCCACGCCCCCCCGGAGCCACGAGGTCACCGTATAATCACTATATCAAGGTATCTGCTGCGCCCATCACTGCTCATCAGCCGCCAGCCACTCATCACGCGGGTATCTCCTACTGATCAGGCTGGCGGGCCGTCACGAAGGGAGCGGCGCGGCGGGCATCGTCACCTCCACCCCCAAGGTACACATCACTCCTTCCTCCCATGTAAATACCTCTCGCCCCTGAATGCCGCACGCCACCCCACCACCACCACCGCCACCACCACCACCACCGCCGCTCCCCACCACTCCCGCAGGATTGTTGTGGTGCGTGAGTGGAAACAAAACTGACTGTAATTATACCAAGACCGGTCGGTCATGAGGGATAAACAAACAAATAAATAGATAGATTAAATAAATACTGGAGTATCCTTTGTTCGTTTTGACTTTTAACTTTTCTTTCATTTTCGTCAGGCCTTTCCTGGAGAGCAGTGCGCAGTTACAAGGAAAGCGTGTGTGTGTGTGTGTGTGTGTGTGTGTAAAGGTTGGGAGGAGTGGTGAACTGTTACATTTGTGTGACGTAAGCGACATTCCCTTCTTTACTCTTACTATTTTCATTCTGTTTATTTTTACTGATTTATTTTCTCTTTTACTTGCGTCATCTTCCACCGCTCTCCCCAATACTCATCGCCCTTCTACACACATAACAAAAAAAGCGGGATATCTCCATTCTTTCTGCGCGTCAGGCTGAACTTCTTCCTCGGAAAAAAAATATGGAGGTACAAAGAAAGAAAAAGTGCAGCCGTAGAAAAATGACAAAGGCGTTCTACCTTATAAACATCTCCTTGGACTACAGACTCACTACACCGTCACCATTAGTTCATAGGAATGTCTCGCTACGTTAAGCTCCTTCCTCATCTTTCATTTATACCAAAAATAATACCAATTCACAACATAATTTTCTTACCATTCACAAAAAAGGCTTCATTAGACTTTTTTTTTTTTCAAGCGTCAAAAGATTCTTCCCAATCCATATCTCGCTACGTTAAGTTCCTTCCTCATCATTCACTTATACCAAAGTAATAACAATTCACAACATTTTTTCTTACAAGTCACAAAAAAAAGGCTTAGATTAACATTTTTTTTCTTAAACCTCAAAAGATTCTCCCCAAATCATGAAGTGTTACACCGTGAGAACCCACGCGCTCTACAAACAACATCAGCGAGAACAAACAAGCACTGACTTCTCTTATAAAAATTAGCAGTTCGAAACGTGCGAAGGTGTAAAGAAATTAGATGCAACTCGGACATTACCCCCTTTTTTTTCCTACACCTTCTCCCACCTCTGCCTTCAACACCCCACCACCCCACCGTGCCCTTCCTCCCCCATTCTCCTCCTCCTCCTCCACCACCACCTTTTCTTCCCCGCCATTCTTCGTGTTCTTCCCATGCATCACTCGCCCCGCCTCGTTGACAGACTTCGATGTGTTAGTGCTGCCAACTCACATGTCATGAAGGTATAATCCTGCCGGGGAGGAGGAAAAAAAAGGCCAGAGTATGACAGGGCGTTGGGCGAGACGTGACTGCCTCCGCCATCCCCTTGCCCTCCTCACCCTCCTTGCCCGCGCCCCACCTGTGCCCCCCGCCCCTCCCCCTCACGGCTCCGGCCACCGCCCCACCCCATCCCCATCATGAATCACGGGCCAGCCTCCAGGGGCGACTTGGCCAGAGGTTTATCATCGTCAGTGAGGTTACTCCGCCAACACGCAACCACAGGGCATATTTTTTTTACTTTGAGGAGGAAGAACATGATTTATTTCTCTATTTTTATACATTTTGTAGGTTCGTATAAAGTCTTGGGATAACAGTGCTTCATTTAATGCTATGGTTTTTGTCCCACTGCAGTGGTACTTTGTTTCTTCGGTGATTATCTTGTGCAAATTTATCATGTAAGTTTGAATCTTTACAAATTTGTGGTATTAAGATTGTTTAGGTCCATGGGGCATCCTGCTGGCCCGGTTCAGATTGCCACTGGGCCGCGATACAATTATTACTTTACTTAAGATTTATGGTGGCGGGCGGTGGAGGGAGAGTGGGGCGGCCCAGCTGGTTGTAATGACAGGTGGTCCCCCAGGTGGTCCCCCGTAGGGCTGGACCAAGTTGCCTCTTGCGGTACTCTGCGGGGTCACTCTCCCCCTCGACTAATGGTGCGTTCAGGGTGTCAGATTTATTGCAACGCATAAATGGGCTGCCCCAAGGCACACACACCCTCGCCGTGATGCCGCCACTCTCACTCTACGTCTTCGTTCACGCTTCACCTCATCGGCGTGGTTCAAACTCCGCCGTTACGAGGCCTCTTTATACGCTCTCACATTGTTCCTCGCGAGTGATTTTCCTGGAAACGTTGTCGCGACCAAATACGCTTCCCGGCAGCGTACCCTAAACCTGACAGTGGCGGAACAAATCTAAGCAGTAATGCATTTAACGTAAAAGGAGGCGGTCTGGGTAAGGCAACGTGTTTATCGAGGATGATGGAAACCCACCACTCCCCTCCAGGCTCCGCTCCGCTCCTCTCCAAGCTGGATGGGTGAACGGTGGTGGTCTGGTCAGCCTCCCCGGGAAACATAACTGCATCACAGGAGGATCAACATTCTTACCACAGAAGGAAAAAAAAAAAAAAAGAATAAACAAACACTCATGTGAATAAAATAACAAGCATATAAAACAAATACATATGGAAATGAATAAGTTAATGTATAAACAATTAAAAATACGAGTAAGTGAATAAAGATGACTTCATACCCCCAGTGTACGGCATCACATAAATTAAGAAAAACAACAACTTCATTAACGTAACAGAACATTCATTACACCTTTAGAATACACTCGAAGTACGCTCCAAATCCACATCCAGAGCCAATCCTTACAACACGAGGAGTTGAGGAAGGAAAAAGAAAGAAAGAAAGAAAGAAAGAAAAAAAAACCCCCCAGAAAATACAGAAAAATTGAAGAAGAATATATATATATTTTTAAGGACCAGTAAATCAGTGGACCCTGTTTTTAGCCACCCTTTATTTCACCTTTGGCCGATTACCCTTCTTACATGAAATAAACAAACAAATAACTAACTAACTAAATAAATAAATAAAAAGACAGAATAGTTTACCGAGACACCATCAACACCATCATCACCATCACAGGCAACACTTTCCCTCGAGTCAACTGGAGCGGAAAGTGCATTACAGCAGAGACAATTAAAGGCTCAGTATTAAGTCGTACATTAACGCAGCAAAGGTGTGTTTACCTTAACCGGACAAGGAAGACACGAACTCAACCCTGACACAAGCCACACCTCGGCGTCCCTGGCGCTGAGAAGACCGGCAGACGAGGAGTGACGAGAGGAGGAATGGAGGAGACGGAACGGGGAAGGAGGGAAAGGCTGAGGAAAGCATGGCACAGTGTGGGAGATTGAAGGAAGAGGAAATAAAGGATGAATAAATAATCGAGGTTCACATAAAAAAATAGGAAAAAAAAGCAAACAGTTAAACGTGATGTGATTCAAGTAGCGCAGGAGTAGATATTATAAAAAAAACAAATTGATAACGTTGATAAAATATGATAATATCTACGTAACGAAAAACAGCGAGGAGGGAAACCACTAAATTTTTAACTATGCGTAGAAATATTGTAAAAAAAAGCAAAAGAAAAAAAAAAGTAACCAAGGAAGAAGCAAAATACAAACAATTGACGTTTCCTGGAGTCAAAACTACACTAACAATTAATAAGACTACAGCACACCTTCCCTTCACCACCACCACCACCAGCCCCCCCCTCCCCTTAACTAACAAATGTCCAGCGTGTAATGAGTTTCCGAGCGATAACAGCAGCGATAAGGACGACACCTGAACTCACGGAAGGCAATAATTTCACGCACTGGACCTATTAATGCTTCTCTCCGCCTCATTTCCCAAAGTTCCACATTCTCGCACGAATAGAAAACGAGGATTGGTTGTAGAGAGAGAGGGAGAGTGATGGGCCACCTTGATCCTGCTGGCGGTGTCTTCCTGAGGCGTTGCTACTCAAGTCCTTATTATGAAACGCTCAGGTCGGTATTCAGAAACGCTTTGTTCTCTCACCACGAGTATTTTTCAAGGCCACAGGAACGATTTAAGGTGTTTTCAAGAGTGTTTTTCCAGTAAATAATGTAAAAATCGTATCAATCTACCTCTATAACCGTATAAAACACCTTGAAAAACTCGTGGCAATTTAAATAAAGCTTTTTGAAATGTTGGAGGTGAAGAATAGAAGTGTTTAGGAATACGAACCTTAGCTCTCTCAATATCACTTCTTTGCAAAGGCTACAATTGAAATACTCGTCTTTTTAACCACTTTCAGTACTGGGACACACTTTTACCTCGAGATTTCGGGGTATGATTAGACGATTTTATTGGCATTAGGAAGGATCTATGAAGGTCAGAACATTAATAGCCAGAGTCTGTACTATTCTAATCCCCACATGAGTTTCTGAAGTATAAAAATCATCAAATATTAAGCAGAAAAAATACAAAAATGCGTCCCAGAACTGAAAAGGCCAAGGGTATTTTTTTTAATGATTTTGGTGATGGATTGGTAACATTTCTGGGTTCATTCAAAAGAGAAACTGTCTTAAAAATCGGGCTAATTGTCCCTGTGGTCGTGGTGAGACGGAAAGGCACTCCTGAGAGGTCGTCGTTGCTTAGGGTCACGTGAGGAGGTAGCGCGGGTCGTGGTGGGGTCGTTGGGAGCAAGAAAGGGTCAGCCGTGTCAAAGGCAACCACTTCAATTTATACACAGAACAAATATCTCAGCCAGACAAATCATCTATCACGGCGAAGGAGGAATGTGACAAGGTGGGTCCGGCTCTCTCTCTCTCTCTCTCTCTCTCTCTCTCTCTCTCTCTCTCTCTCTCTCTCTCTCTCTCTCTCTCTCTCTCTCTCTCTCTCTCTCTCTCTCTCGTGGCCTAATATGGGAGAGAGGGAGGGACGGACGCGGGTGTTAATTGCACCATACTCACCTTCAAGTTGGACAAATAGCCACACGACATAATGTACCTCTATTAATGATGTATGTGTGTGTGTGTGTGTGTGTGTGTGTGTGTGTGTGTGTGTGTGTGTGTGTGTGTGTGTGTAGTAGTAGTAGTAGTAGTAGTAGTAGTAGTAGTAGTAGTAGTAGTAGTAGTAGTAGTAGCAGCAGCAGTGGTAGCGTTCCAATAAATTAACGATACCATAACAATAACGTCGTGTTTTAATGAATGCTGTGTATTGGCAACGCTCTCTTTCTAAATTCATGAGCGAATAACAATGGCACGCCGTTACCCATGTTATTAGACAGGTGCGTTGGGGAGGAGGTGTTAGGGAGGGAAGGGGAAGGGCAGGGCAGGGCAAGGCAGGGCAGGACACCATAACAACCACCCGGAACCTGGTGTTGAAGGGGGAGCCGTGATGTCATATTGGTGTTAGTGGTGATGAGGATAATGAGAGTGACGAGGAGGGTGAAGAAGTGTGAGATGGGAGTGTTAATGGAGGAAGGAGGGGAGAGGGACAGCAAGGAGAGGTGGGGGGGAGATGGGGAGGTGTAGATAACGATGGCTAAAAGGTGAAGAGGTGAGATGGAGGTGGATGGTGGATTGACACAGAGAAGAAGAGAAGAGTAGATGGATGATCGAGAAGGAGATGACTCAGGGAACGAACATCCAATTATGAAGGTGACGGCAGGAGGGAAGAAAAGCAACGGCCACACCCCACACACTGATGCTCGTCTTCTCAAACACTTCTGTCCTTCACCTCCACTATTTCAGAAGGCTTTATTGACACGAGTTTTTTTCAGGTTTTTTTTTTTAAGGTTC
Organism: Callinectes sapidus; assembly: GCA_020233015.1. Taxonomy (NCBI): domain Eukaryota; kingdom Metazoa; phylum Arthropoda; class Malacostraca; order Decapoda; family Portunidae; genus Callinectes; species Callinectes sapidus. The sequence continues at coordinate 463,593 of CM035192.1, forward strand.
TAGAGGCAGAGTGACAGGATTTCCACATTATTAACTGGAGAAACACTTGAAAATCTTGCTAATCATCTCTGGAGCCTTTCAAAATAGTCGCAGTGAGAGAGCAGTGTTTTCAATGGTGTTTTTACAGTTTTAGAGGCACAATGGCAAGATTACCTCACTATTAACTGGAGAAACACTCTTGAAAATCCCGCTAATCATCTCTGCGGTCTTTGAAAATAGTTGGGATAAGAGCAAAGCGTTTCTGAATACGGACCTTAATAATTCTTCCCCCTCCCCCCTCTCTCTCTCTCTCCCAACCAATCTCGCCTCCCACTCGTTGGTCCCTATTAAGACACACTTCGCTCTCTCACTATCATAATTTCCAAAGGTTCAAGTCGAAGATATTCAAGTTTTTAAGGGAATTTCATGGTTTTGGTGATAGATTGGCAAGATTTCTAGTCTATTAAAATGAGAAACTGTATTGAAAACCGGGCTAGTTGTCTCTGTGGGTTTGGAAAATTGAATTGGTGAGACAGGAAGGAGTTTCTGAATAGTGGCGCCTGTCTTAACACTTTCCCTGCGATTTGGTTCATCTTCATTGTTAACTGAGACTGTCGCCTTAACTCACTGCCATCTTACAGCGTTCTATTCACTAAAAAACTGTTTAATATACTCGTTTTTAATTATTTCTATTTTCATGTCAGTTTTTTTGTTCAGATTTCCCCGTTTTAGGACTGTGTTGTTGTGTACATCGCGGTGAAAGAGACAAGCTTCCCTCCCTCCCTCCCTCCCTCCGTCGTCCCCTCGCAGTGACCACACCAGCGACACTCCACACACACACGTACAATCGCTCATTCCCCGTGCGTCTGGTGGCCACTTGAGTCCGTCACGGCGGGTTTCGACATAACGTGGCAAAGACGGACGAGGACCCTTGGCGACTCATGACGTGAAGTTCGTTTTTACTACGCAAACAACGTAACCCGATCAAGCCCGGCTCGTCCGCACCAATTAATAGACGTCGCGACCTGCTCAGGGGTGTTTACGGAGCGCTGAAAATAGATGGGGCAGGCGAGGAAGGGCGAGGGTGGCGCTGGTGGTGGTGGTGGTGGTGGTGGTGGTTGGTCTGTGTGTATGAGTGTATGTTTTTTTTTTTCTTCTGTGGGTTTGTAGTGAACGTGTCTGTATAGATGATGTGTGTGGCTGTGTGGCGGGTTACTGCTTCTTCCTTCCTGGGCTAACAGACTTATCAACCTCACTACTCAACAATGCATCTTCTCTCTCTCTCTCTCTCTCTCTCTCTCTCTCTCTCTCTCTCTCTCTCTCTCTCTCTCTCTCTCTCTCTCTGTAAAGCGGCTTGGGGTCTGTTTTTATTTTTTTTTAATGGTCAGATCCTTGCACTCATTAATTTCTTATCTCGTCGCAACCATTCTTCATATCCCGACTCTCTTTTTTTTTCTCCCACACCCCGTACCGGCGGCGCTCCTCTCTTCCTTCACGATGTGCTGTCTCATCCATTTGTTTTGAGTTCCATCGTTTGTAATCAATGATTCACACTATCTTCGATTAGATTTTTTCCCATTGCTATTCTTTCCACGTCTCTCTCTCTCTCTCTCTCTCTCTCTCTCTCTCTCTCTCTCTCTCTCTCTCTCTCTCTCTCTCTCTCTCTCACTCATTGTGGTAGCTACAGATCAATACGGTGACAACAGTGACAAAGCGACTCTCTCCGCCCTCTCCTTCCTTACTCGGCCTCCCGGTACACTTCATCGGACCCGGAAGATACAGTTGGTCCGTATTCAGAAACGCTTTGCTCTCTCACCACGACTATTTCCCAAAGCCACAGAGAAAGACAGACTAGCCCGATTTTCAAGACAGTTTGTCCTTATTATAGTCTAGAAATCTTACCAGTCTATCACATAAAAAATACCATTAAAAATATAACTATCTTCAACTAAAGCCTATGAAACGTAGTAGTGGTGAGAGAGCTAAGATTCTTATTCTCAAACACTTCTGTGCTCCACCTTTTCTATATCAGAAGGCTATATTTAAGTTTGCATGAGTTTTAAGGTGTTTTTACAGTTCTAGAGGCAGATTGACAAGATTTTTACGATGCTTATAGAAGAAACACCCTTGAAAACCCCACTAAAAATATTTGTGGCCTTTGAAAACTGTCGTGGCGAGAGAGCAAAACGTTTGAGAATACGGGCGTCATTGTTACAGGAAGTTTGTGCCAAGACTGGGTTTCCTTACTCTAAATTTTGGTGTAATACATTATACGATCCAACAACAAGGATAGGAAACACAAGCAATGGACCACAAGAGAAGGGAAACGCGGAGGTGGAAAAGGAGACCAAGGAACACAAGAAGAGAAGGTTCGAAGCGAGGATAAAAGATAAGCATCCAGGGTGTGTCTGTGCGGTGCCTGATCAGCATCAAAACCCGACTAATGAGAAGGGGAAGGATGAGGGCGCAGGCAGTGAAGTGACGCAGCATAATGAGATGTAATTAAAGAAGTGTGTGACGGACGTGTGACAAATAAGGCGAGGACTGAGAGCGACGGGGAACGAATGACGGAATGCCGGAGACACGACCAGCTTCCCCAGCCACCATTTGTATTTTTCTATCAGGTGAGACGTTTCGCAGATTGGAAAATATTGTAGGGTATGTCGTCTCCTCTCCCTCTCCCTCTCTCTCTCTCTCTCTCTCTCTCTCTCTCTCTCTCTCTCTCTCTCTCTCTTGGCACCACCACGTGTAGCACCGAACAAAGATGGGAAGAAAAGATAGAAAGACAGGGAAATATAACACGACGGACTCATGTTTTAACTACTTATGCATGCTTTTGAAGTCTGTACGTGGAAGGTAAAGAAAGGGGGCGAGTACACACACACACGCACACACACACACACACACACACACACACACACACACACACACACACACACACACACACACACACACACACACACACACACACACACACACACACACACACACACACACACACACGGACTCACACTCGACGGTGCCATAAACCTCCCTCCTCCACCTTGAAATATGTCCACATCAATTCATATCCCCACAGTGACCGGCCGTAAACTGCCACGACCCGCACAGTACACCCAGTGGCCGCGAGAATTGGTATAAGGTACTCATCGCTATGTTTATTCAATGCATCGCCCGTGACTACACCTCCCCCTCTCCCTTCCTCTTCCTCCTCCTCCTCCTTCTTCCTCGACAAACAACATTAAGCAGCGAAAGATCGAACTTCCCCACATCGACCCTCTGACCTAACCGCATCACGGCCGTTGTTCTCCATAATATACTTGAGGACAATGAACGTGAGAGAGAGTGAGTGATGCCCGTATTTTTAAACACTTTGCTCTCTCACCGTGACTACATTCCAAAGGCTCTAGTTGAAGATGGTCATGTTTTTCAAGGGTATTTTTAAGGTGGATTGGCAATATTTCTACTTCATTATAAGGAGAAATTGTCTTGAAAACCCGGATACTCGTCTCTGTGATCTTGGAAAATTGGAGTGGTGAGAGAGCAAAGGGTTTAAGAATATGGGGATGAGTTTGCTGCGTCGGTCAGGGGGACATTGAGTCAGGGTCAGGCAATGCGTCCCTCCCACCCACCCACCGATCTGCAACGCCACTGACTTGACCTGTACGGGTGACTGACTCGCTCAATCGATGGGCGACGGGTGAAGCGGCCCCCGGCATACTAAGAAAAGTCTCTCTCTCTCTCTCTCTCTCTCTCTCTCTCTCTCTCTCTCTCTCTCTCTCTCTCTCTCTCTCTCTCTCTCTCGTTCCCCCCTTTGCAGTAAAAATTTCATGTCCCTAATGACGTAATGGCGATGTCACGGGCAGTTTCATTTTTCCCATTATTCTCCCTAACGCATAAAATCGTAAAACATTCCTGCCGCTGTTTGTCACCGTCTGAATATCGATAATGACTCAAGTAGAAAGGCTAAGGCGACTGACTACAGAGGGGGTGGTAGAGGGAGGAACAGAGAGAGAGAGAGAGAGAGAGGGAGGGTAAAGAATAATAAAAAAAGGAAGATAGTTTGCTTGCCTTTCTTACACTACAATAATTCGACATACAAGTGAGGTAAGACAGCACTCGTGGGGGCATTCTAGCGGCGCCTGACAGGAAGCAAATTGCCCTCAAAGCCTTGATATGCCTAAAAATAGAACCCGATGCAGGAAGAACAGCGGGAGGAGGCGCAGGAGGAGCAGGCTGGTAGAAAAATACAAAAGACTGATGGAAGAGAGAGAGAGAAAGAAAGGGAAGAAGGAGGAGTAAGATATTAAAGAAAGAGAAGGATGGAATGTAAGGAAAGGAATGAAGAATATATGAGATAAATGAAGTGGAATAGGAAGAAAAGAATGAAGGAAAGTAATAAAATAAAGGTAATAACAAAAAGAGGACGAGTAAACAAAACAGGGAAAGATGACAGAGAGAGAGAGAGAGAGAGAAAGGAGAGGGAAAGAAATGACGAAGAAAAGAACTGCCGAGAAAGTAAACGAAACATAAAATAAAGAGGAAAAATGAAAGAAATAAAGAAAAGACAGAAAGAGAGAAAGAAAAAAGAGGAAGATAGGTAGAAAATAGGGGGGTTGGAGGGAGGGAGGAAGGTAGGAAGAGAGGGAGGTAGAAAGGGAGACACAGGGAGGAGGAGAGGAAGGGGGAGAGAGGGGGCAAGTTAAAACACACTCAGGTACAGAAGAAAGATTTACCGCCATAGCCGAGTGTCAGCGCCACAATAACAATGTCACGGCCGATGTAGTTTATCAGGTGAGGCGAACATCCATCCCCAGCGACAAACACAGCCGGCAGCCACGTAATGGACAAATCATTCCTCAGGTTATTGTCCAGCTGTGGCAAGGCGTGGCGTGGGCGAGGCGGCACTGATCACCGCCAGCCACGATACACCACAACGAAGACAAGGAGGACAAGGAAAGGAACAATGGTAGGGAGATATGAAGAAAGGTAAACAAAAAATGGAAGAATATGGTAGAGAGAAAGAATGAGGATAATATTAAGGAGGAAAGGAGAGTTAAAGAAGACTAAAGAAAAGGATGATAATGGCAAGGAAGAAAGGATGCACGCGAACGAAGAAAAGAAAGACAAGGAAGACAAGGAAAATGAAAATAGTAAGGAGAAATGAAGAAGAGTAAACAAAAAATTGAAGAATATGGTAGAGAGAAAAGAGGAAGACAATATTAGGGAGGAAAGGAGAGAAAATAAGAAAGAATAATAATATGACTAAATAAAAGATGGTAGTGGCAAGGAAGAAAGGAGAAAAGTAAAGACGAAATAGGAGAAATATGACCATAAAGAGGAGTAAAATGTTAAGGATGAAAGGAAGCAAGTAAACAAGAGGAAGAATATGACAAAAGAAGAAGGATATTGGCAAGGAAGAAAGGAGAAGAGTAAACAAGAGGAAGAATATGACTAAAATTAAGGAGAAAGACGAAGGTAAGGAGGAAAGGAGAAGAATAAAGAAAAAGGAAGAATTTAAGAAAGAGAAAATATTAAAGAGGAAAGAAGAGTAATAAAGAAAGAGGGAGAATTTAAGTAAGAGAAAATATAGAAGAGGAAAGGAGAAGAGTAAAAAAAAAGAAAGAAAGAGCAAGAATATAACTAAGAAAGATGAATTTTCCTTATGTAAGATTGCAAAAACATGATAAAAAAAAAGGTTCAGTGAATGTCGGTTCCTGAAAAATCTAATTGATTATTGAAGTTTTTCTATTTTTTCATTTTTTTTGTTAGGATGAATAATGTATAGTTTGTGGTAGTAATGATAAAAACAATAACAAAATACGAGTAACAAAAGTACTATTGATGTTACTACTATCATAAATAAACAGCATTATATTTATCAAGTACTATTTTCCTACCGTTATTTCCATAGTCACTGCCTCTTCTGAGCTTCCCACTGGCCATCTATTGCCCCCCCCGTCTCCCTCCCTCCCTCCCTCCCTCCCTCCCCAGCCACACCCCCCTCGCCTCCTCTCTCTGAACAAGACTTTCTACTCGCTCTCATCCCTCTTCTGTCCATCTTAATTCTGCAAGAGTTAATCGGTAGCTTCATTCTTTCATTTATTTTATCGGTAAGTGTTGGAACTCCATTTTCTGTACTTTTATTTTTATTGTGTTTTTATATGTTCTTTTTTTCTGAGTATAACTTGTACTGTTTCAAGAGAACTATAATAAGGTAAATTGTTTATCTAATTAGGTTGTTTTACTTATATTTTGGGGAGATTTGTTGTGTGGACCTTGTTATTGTTATTACTATTATTATTATTATTATTATTATTATTATTATTATTATTATTATTATTATTATTATTATTATTATTATTATTATTGTAGTTTATCTCTTTAGCATGCAAAAAACAACAACAGCAACAACAACAATAACAGCAATAACAACAGCAACAACAACAACAGCAAACAACAACAACAATAGAATAACAATAAGAAAATAATAGACAAAGATAAAAAAAAGAACAACAATAACAAGAACAGTAAAAAAATAGTAGTAACAGTAATAGAAGCAAGTAATAATAGAATAAAAAGTATAAAATATTAATAGTACCACGAATAAATTGAATGCATAAGAGAGAAAGGGAATATAAAAAAAGGGAGGAGGAAATCGAACCACTTTATCGCAGGAAGAGACACGTTAACTCACCGTAAACACATTCCAAATTAATGCAAGATGAATAAGACATGAGTCAGTGTAAAGTATCGAGCCAGTGAGACGTGAAAACAAAGCAACAGTGCAGTGAAAGTGGCACAGAAAGACGAGGCACGCTACCAGTTCTAATACTAATGATAACCTTCTTCATTTCTTCGAGTGTCTTCTATTAATGCACACAGAACGGAAGGTTAAATGAAGGAGCGTTAGATGAATTAAAAGAAAGAAATACAGTAGTGATTGTGAATAAAAGCAATAATATAGTTTGATAGTTCTTCATTTCTTCGAGTGTCTTCCATTAATGCACACAGAACGGAAGGCTAAATGAAGTAGCGTTAGATGAATTAAAAGAAAGAAATACAGTAGTGATTGTGAATAAAAGCAATAATATAGTTTGATAGTTCTTCATTTCTTCGAGTGTCTTCTATTAATACACAGAGAACGGAAGGTTAAATGAAGAAGCTTTAGATGAATTGAAAGAAAAAAATAGAGTAGTGATTGTGAAGGTTAAATAAAGTAGTATTAGATAAATTAAAAGAGAAATAGTAGTGATTGTGAATAAAAGCAATAAGATAGTCTGATAGAGTTTGATAGAGTGTTCTGCCCACAGACCGGAAGGCTGAATGAAGTAGCATAAAAGGAAGTACAATTACAGAAAAATTATTAGTGGCTGTGAATAAAAGCTATAAAAAAAGTTTGAGGTAAAGAATAAAATAATGGAATTGCATCATAATATAACTTCATAAAATCATAAAATAAATGAGGATACTTGATACATTTTGAAACTTGAAACATACATTATAAATCATGAAAATAATATGAATAAAAATACAAATAAAACGATGATGTTTTTTTTTTCCATTACGTGACTGCCGAGGAAATGTGTTGCGTTGCATAAACAAGTGAAGACTTCCCTGTGAATATTGTCACATTGGTAAACAAAACAAACTAAAAAAAAAAAAAAAAAAAAAAAAAAAAAAAAAAAAAAAA
>CM035192.1:474972-490820 GCA_020233015.1 Callinectes sapidus
AGACGAGACGAGATAAAAGAAAAAAAGGGAAGCACTGAAACAAAGAGGTTATGTCACAGAAGAAGAAAGACAAGAAGAATGGAAGGAGGAAAATAAAACAATAAAGGAAGTGAGAGGCGCGGAGGTGGTTGAGGGAGGTAGGGGAGAAGGAGAGGGCGTTTGGGGGGGGGAGGAGGAGAAGGGGGCAGAAGGAGAAGGGGGGAGAGGAACACGCCCGTCGTGCCGTGAGATCGTGTCAATGCCGCCCGTCAACATTCACCTCCTTAGTCTTCCCCATGCCCTCTCCATTTCCCCTCCCTGACCTATCTCACCATACAAGGGGTCACCATCCTCGCTCCCTCTCTCCCTCCTCCCAGCACCAGTCAGCCTCTCGTCCTTGTTTCACGCTTCCTTGGTTGGCTTTCTTCCTTCTTATGTTTTCACTTCCTTTAGTTGCATACGTGGCCATGATTGCTTGCGTGCACTCCCTCCATCTCTTCTCCACGACGGTTTACTTTCACCTTCCTTCCATCTCAGGACACCACAAGTACTACTGCTCCGCCGCGGCTTCTTGCCCCTCACGGAATTAAGGACGTCTTCCTCTTCCTTCCTGGCTCTCATGGTCGTCTGCTGCTCATACTTTGGCTAAGGGCACGCCATGGTGACTCATATTGAACCCCTTCAGTACTGAGGCGTATTTTCATAGTTATTCTGTCTATTATTTGTCGATTTTATACAGTTCCTAAAACTCATGTGGGGTGTAAAATAGTTAAGATTCTGGCCATTAATCTTCTGACCCACATAGATCCTTGTTAATGTTAATAAAATCGTCTAATCTATTGATGTTAGGAAGCGTCTGTGGAGGTGAGAACGGTAATGGTCAGAGTCTGTACTATTCTAATCCCCATATGGGTTTCTGAAGTTGTATAAAATCCAAATAATAAGCAGAATACATATGGGAACGCGTCCTAGTATTGAAAGGGTTAAACAATAACATTCAGAGGCAGAAGGTGAAAGTCGGCTTAGTAAGAGGAAGCGCTTACACTGTGAACAAATTACAAGACTCAATGGTAATTAAGCTAATACTCTAAAACTCTTCTGTGCCCCACCTCCAGTATTTCAAAGGCTTTATTTAAATTGACACGTGTTTTAAAGGTGTTTTTTTTACGGTTCTGAAGGCAAAGTGACATGATTTCTACATTACTGAATGGAGAAACAGTCATGAAAACCACGCCACTCATCTCTATGGCCTTCGAAAATAGTCGTGGTGGGAGATTAAATACGGATTTTTTAGCTGCCTTAAGATGAGTGGCCTGGCTTATTACTACGTCAGTCACTGCGAGAAGTGCATATCATCGACTTCCCCAAAGAATACCTATAAATAGAGACTTTCGACACGCACCATTGGGTAGTCACGTGTCTTCTCTCATAAAGATGATTTCAGTTGCCGCAGCGATGATTGGTTTTCTAAATAATCACTTGAATCATATGAACATACTTGAAAAACATTATCCTTTCCATAAACCAAAATTATTAATGCTTTTATTACTGCGACGCATTTTCATATCCATTCTGCTTATTATTTACCCATTTTATGCTCCAGAAACTCATGCGGGAGGTTAAAATAGTACAGACTCTGGCCATTAATCCTCTGACCTCCATACACCATTCATCATGTCACAGAGAATGTCTAATCACAGCCCAAACGTATCGCAGAATTGTGTCGCAGTAGTGAAGGGGTCAAGAGCGGTGTGGTAAGCGTTGAAACACAGAACAAAGAAAGGAAGGAGGCAATCTGCTTGTTAGTGTCGCCCGCTCGAGTGCGTTCTGGTTCTTTGATGAAAATACAGCAGTAGATGTCATGTCTCGCAGCCCGTCAGGGGACATGATCTGAGAGCCAACACGATACCAATGATGGGCTCTACAAAATTAACATTCGACATCTCACAGACTTCTATTCTGAAACTTACCAAACTATTTTAGGAGACAGACATATGTGAAAAGATCGAGTTTAATGACGTTAGCAATGAGATCAAAGGAAACCGGCGCCTTCTTTGAGGTAAAACGTGCACGTTCGGCTGGAACGTGCGCCAACTACAAAGGACAACGGAACCTTGGCTGAGCAGCAGTTACTGATCGAGGCACACTGCACGATGATGTGTGTCGCTCGGTAGACCTGCACACAAAGGAAGAGGCCCTGGCAGACGCACAGACGGACAGCCAGACACACACACACACACACACACACACACGCCTTAACCCTCCTCCAGTGACCATATACACCACAGTCCATCTAAAAATACTTAGGTCTTCATTCTTGGACGTGAGAAGGCAGCGCGAACCTCTCCTATTAGCAGCAGCAGCAGCAGCAGCAGCAGGAGGAGTAGCAGGAGGAGGAGGAGGAGTGGTGGGGGCCCGGGGCGACAACTCCTGGCGGCGGCGGGAGTGGCGGGAGTCTGGCCACCGCACGCCTCCCTAACAACGCCCTCATGACGTCGGTCCAACATTACTGCATGATATACTGGGTAATAATTCATGTGAAATGTGATAATTTTCCTTGATCTTGAAATTATATTGACCCTGGAGGCAGACTGGGAGCTGAACCAGGTGGAAGGTGAGGCGGTGGCAGGAGGGGGGGAATGGGTGGGCGCGGGGGGAGAGAGAGGGGGGGTGCTGTGTCTTCCGGGCTATAGGTTGTGAGGGAATGTGACACTTGAAGCTCCTGGTCTTTCATAGGCACGTAATTTCGGAGATAAAAATGCCTGTGCCAAGATGGAATAGCTTCTGTGGGTTAACGAGGATGAATTTCATTAAAAAATACTTAAGATCCACGCAGGCAACCATCTGGAGGAGCGGCAGGAAGGCCCGAGGCGAGTGTGTTATTGCTTTGTGACCATTTTTAGTGGAGTGGTCTCGGCGAGGGATTAATATAAAAATACATAGACAAACACAATGAACCTGCTTAATTGCCACTCGAGAGGAGCAAAGACAGTCCTAATGAGGCATGGCAATTTAGTTCCGAGGTGTCTTGATACTCTGCACCCTCGTTTCCCGCGCGTGTGTTGCGTTTGTCACTACTCGTACTGATAACTGGCGGCGGTGGCAGCGGCTCCTTGTTGAGAGAAGCGAGTGGTCAGTCGTGTGATACAAAGTAAAGTGCACAAGTGACATTTACACACTTGGAAGTCTCAATTCGCGTGCCAAAGTAGTGGACAAAAAGACGTTCTCCAAATAAGAACTAAAACCAGCAGAATTACAAAAGAAAGTTCAATATAACCATTTAAGAGGAATTTAAAAGAGATCTAATTTTCAGTGCCATAAAAAAACAAGAATGCATTAAAAATAAAGAAAAATGATTAAAAAAAGATTAAAGTCCTTGCAATAAGAATTAAAACTAGCAGAACTATAATAAAAAGTTCAATATAATGGGAACTGAAACATATGTAATCCTCAGAATCATAAAAAAACGAAAATGCATTAAAAAGGATAGAAAAAAAGTAAAAAGAAGAAAGAAAATATATACCCGTAATTCTTAGAACCATAACAAAAATGGAACAAAATATGCATTAAAAAAAAGGAAGATATAAACATAGCAAAATTAATAAAAAAAAAACATTATAATATTCTAAACGAAGTCAAGAAAATATAAATCCATGACGAAAACCCAATCTACTCCACGTAATATACAAAAGGAAGTCAAAGAAACATAAATCTAGCAGAGCCATAATAAAAAAAGGCAAAGCAAGTTAAAGAATGGCAGTCCTGAGGCAGCCGCAGCATCCTCCACACCAAGGGAAGGAGAAGTACACGTGGGGATGAACAGAACATTGCTTACCACACTAACATTTATAACACCCATGAATATGCCTCGATATACACCACCACCTCCACCACCACCACCCGGAAAATTTTTTAATTGCATATATCTTGTAAAATTGTCTACTATTTTTTGAGTTATGGCCTCATGTTTCTTATTCTTGTTATTACTCCGCTGTTTTGCCGCGTCTGCTTTGTTTGTCTCCGGCGCCTGCATGGTTCTGTTTAGTGGTGACCGAGGCGCCCTTGAGATCCTTTTATTTTCAGCTCACATTGCTCTCGATCACTTGATAGCGAGACGTACTGTGGGTTACAGACGACAGAGAGAGTAACAAGCCTCCCATGAATGTTTGAAAAATCCTATAGTACTGCTGAAGTTATGGCTAATTTCAGTAATATATAATACATATTTGGATTTTTTATACGTTTTCCTGACATCTCTCAAAAAATGGAGGAGAAAATTCAGGTTAGAACAAATGAGATGATAAGTTAGCAGAGTGACTGACTGACTCAGTGAGCATAAACAAGAAGGGTAGTCATGATTATGGTTTGTTGTTGCGGCGCCCTTCATCAATAGGTCATCAGTTGTGCAGTTTGGCAACGATGTGGAGTTTGTAATTTGTTCATTAATATTCAAATTGTTACGTTGGTGAAAAGCAGAAATTAGGCCAAAGAATAACTTTCACATTTTCCTCCCTTCATTATTTTGTAATGTAATCTTCTGAAATGAGTGCATTTCTAGGAATGCATGTTTATTTCGTCCTGCTTCTCTTTCATTGCTTTCAGAGCCACCATTAATGACGCTGCAGCCACAAAAAAGTGCATTAAATATATTACTCTGAAACATTACATCACGGTAAGTCTGTGTGTGCATCCAAATGAAAAAAAGTAATAAAAATAAATAAATAGAGAAGCACGAGAGGCCACATGCATTACACTACACTATTACTCTCTTGTTAATTACAGATTGAAAGTCAGACCTTTTTTTCTTCTCTTCTCTTCTCTCTCTCTCTCTCTCTCTCTCTCTCTCTCTCTCTCTCTCTCTCTCTCTCTCTCTCTCTCTCTCTCTCTCTCTCACTTAACACTTATTCATCACTTTAGATAGCGAATCATAAAACATTTTCTTTTATATTCTTCAAAAGATTGATTTCATGCAACACATATTAAAACTCCTTTCTTTTTATTTTGTGTCAATGGAACTTCAGCGGATTTGATAAGTAGCAGATTGTCTGTCCTTGGTACGTGGTGCGTGTTGCCTCACATAGCATTATTTCATGCCAGTCTCCTGCGTCTCTCTCACCAACGCTTTACTGAAGTCAGAGTTGTGTCGCGCTTCTCGAGGCGGACGTCGCAATGGCTTGACTTCCTGATGCAGCTCAGCTTCACTGTGTTCCATACTCCCAGTGCGCTCCGAGCAGCGCACCGCGGCATACCAAGGCTACATGGTCACACACACACACACACACACACACCCCAGTACTGGTAGGATGGTGCTTTCCATGCTCAGGGCCTCGCGTGTTCATTGGCGGCGACACCTCCTCTACGACCGTCCCTTCAAGAATAATCATTTCCATTGAGAGTATCCATGGACTGTGAATTGCACTGACTTACATACCTATAGTTTGATGACTGAGGAAGGAGAAGACAGAGAAGGACGTGTGTGTGTGTGTGTGTGTGTGTGTGTGTGTGTGTGTGTGTGTGTGTGTGTGTGTGTGTGTGTGTGTGTGTGTGTGTGTGTGAGTGTATTCATCAACATTTCTTCTATCTGGTCATCGATCCTTTTCTTATAAACTGACCGCGTGATACACTTAATCAGCTTACACATTTTCCTTCGTCACCGTCACGAGAGGCAAGCCGCGTCAACAGTCAACAGCTCAGCGGACAGAGGGAGGGAGGGAGAGAGAGAGAGAGAGGCAGAGGGAAGGAGGGAGCAGCAGTGGAGAGGTGTTCCAGCCAGGACGCGTCACCACCTGGGGACGCAACGAGGCTAGTCCTGCTCCACCTGCTTGGACTCATAAATTCAGGACTTAAATCTCGAACACACAGCGGCTCTGCTTTGGCTGCTCTGACGTAAATATTAAAAGATGACCTTAATGCATGGGAACTTCTCGCTGTGTTAAACCGATGAATGCTAACCAGATTATAACGCTGCTCCGTCACTGGCAGGGAGAGGCGCAGGCGGGTAAGAAAGAAAGGGAAGGAAGGCAGCTACTATTTTGCCTTCACCACGGGGGCGTAAGTAAGAAACTGCAGCGTAATTAGAAGGAACATAAAATATCGCCAAATGTAATAACGTGAGAGAAGAGAGAAGAGAGAGAGAGAGAGAGAGAGAGAGAGAGAGAGAGAGAGAGAGAGAGAGAGAGAGAGAGAGAGAGAGAGAGAGAGAGAGAGAGTTAGAGAAGGCGTGCAAACATATTCCTGGATAACACACGGAAGGGTTCCATAGTTCTCATTAGTAAGCGCATTCTTTGGATTAGAGGACCATCAAGTACAGATTAGGAATGATCAGGTAATAGCCACGCAGCGGATCCTAAAGGGGGAAAGGAAAGGCCAATGACAACACCACACACATGTTAAGTTCAAAGTTATGGCTCCAGTTTTGCATTAGCGGCCATTATACGACTTGAATGCAAAACTGTAATACAAAGCTACACACTGGTGAAGGAGGAGGAGGAGGAGGAGGAGGAGGGAAGGGGAAGGAGGAGGAGGGAAAGGGAGAAGGGGAAGGAGGAGGAGGGAAGGGGAGAAGGGGAAGGAGGAGGAAGGCAGAGGAGGAAAGCAAAGGGGGAGGAGAAGGAGGGTGATGCACGTAGGTGTACTGGAGAAGGAAGAGGAGGCAGAAAGAGTAAGGTCTAATAGTTTGGCAGACACAACATTACCCTTCTAGCCCGAGCAATGCCCCGCTGTGCCTTACGCTGCCCTATGTTGTATTATAGGCAGGAAAGTCTTGCGTCATATTTCTCAGCGTATCTTACCACATTACCGCTACACAATACGCTGTTTATACACGCACACCGCCTCTCGGTTGGTGTGTCCGCCACGCAGGGTGTCGCCGGGCCGGGCCGCTGCATCGCGCTGTATCTCGTCCTTCTGACTGTACCATAAAGATGCCAACGCACCGAGGACACAATGGAAGGCGCCGCCAGGGGGACCGCACAAGCTGACCCTCGCGGCGCCCTCCACTCCCCTCCACCAGCGACACGGGGCTCAGGAGAAAATTAGACGAATAATATGCTGAGTCGCGATGAAATATGGGACGAGGTGAGCCTTAATTGTCAGGTGAAATATTTATTGGCATCCCGTTCCTCTGCGCTCGTCAGTGAGAGTAATGTTGTTGGAGGAGAGACAGGCTCTTGCATTGCACACACATCACACCTCACACCTCACGCTCTATAAGTACGCTTGCAGTTTTTTTTTTTGTTCCCTTTTTCTCTCTCCAAAGCGCAGTGTTGGTGAATTTCAGTGCAAATAATTCTGCACTTTGTAATAAAAAATGATATGGTTTACTTACGAGGTGATGAATGATGAAGTGATGAAATTTGATTTGAGTTCTCACACCTCACGCCCCTTCTGTACACTTGCAGCTATTTTTCCTCTCCAAAGTGCAATGGCGATGAATTTCAGGGCCATTAATTGTACACTTTGTAATAAAAAATAATGTGGTTTACTTACGAGGTGGTGGAGGATAGAAGTGCTGCAAGACTTCAATTCTCACACCTCACGCCCAATCAGTACACTTGCAATTTTTTCCTCCTCCAAAGTGCAACGGTGATGAATTTCAGTGTAAATAATTGTACGCTTTGTAATAAAAAATAATAAGGTTTACTTACGAATTGATGAAGGATGGAGGTGATGCAAGAGTTCAGTTCTTGATCACTGGTTCCCTTTCCAAACTCCCCAAACCTGCAAGGAGAGAAAGTGAAAAATGAAACATACAAGTCTTACATCATAATAGGCTACATTATGTACTTACAAAATAATTACAATACAAAAACTAACCAATACAAAAGTACCTGAAGAAAAGAAAAGAAGAGAGGATGGACATTACTTGTTTTTTGTGAAGTAAGCGACATCAACACACAAACACACACACACACACACACACACACACACACACACAGTGATGCGCCAATACGAACGACCCGACCTCTGACCAACACCAAGACGAGGCCAGACAAACAAATCCATCGAAATCACGCGGTGGAGAAGACCCAACCAAACTGCCATAAATCTCAAAAACGAAAATAAACGAAAGAGAGTGAGAGAGAAAAAAAATGCTAAAGGCGCGACAGAGATGGACGAAGCAACTCCTCCACGACAAATGTTCCCACTCCTCACTCCTCACACTCCTCAGGCCGCCACTCTCACAATCATCCCACTTTATCGACCATTTCTCTCTCTACTGGCTGGTGGCGGAGCGAGGCGGGGCGACGGGCGACGGGGCGGGGCGGGGCGGAAATTTTCAGTTCAGAGTTAGTCAATGAAGGATCAACTTTACAGACGGTGAAAGAAGGAGATAGAATTACTTAAGAAGAAATTTAACTCCTTCACTACGATATACAACAGAATGCAGTCCTAAAACAACGAAATCTTAACAAACACCAACAAGAAAGAGAGAAAATTTGATTAAAAAGAGTATATATATATATTTTTTTCTGGTAAAATACTTTGGGATGGTTGTAAGTTAGGAAAATCTTTCAGGGTGCTTTGGTAATACGGAAAGGTAAAACCAAATCGCGGGAAAGGTGTTAAAAAGTTACAAGTCCAAAGAAGAAGAAGAAGAAGAAGAAGAAGAAGAAGAAGAAGAAGAAGAAGAAGAAGAAGAAGAAGAAGAAGAAGAAGAAGAAGAAGAAAGAAGAAAAAGAAAAAAGAAGAAAAAGGAAAAAAAAAAGAAAAAGGAAAAAAAAAGAAAATAAAAAGAAGACGAATAAGAAGAAAGACTACTATATATACACGAACTCTCACTCACCATAAACCTTCAATGACCATCAGGAAATCGCGGGGAGTGAGCGAAGTTAGCGAACACAAGAAGGGCGGGAGAGGAGCGGGAGAGGAGCCAGAGAGGAGCCGGAGAGGAGCCGAGGGGGAGAAATAGAAGGAGTTCGTAAATTACATCGAGGAAGGTGTTGTGTTGCTGGTGTTTTGAAAGGCGCTTAGTGCGTTAGTGAAGTGGCGGGGGCGGCGGCAAGTTGGCATGTGTTAGTGGTGGTATTTATCGGTGGGTGGGTGGCAGTGAGTGTTATTAATAATGAACTAACTTACCTCATTGCTGGACAGAGAGAGAGAGAGAGAGAGAGAGAGAGAGAGAGAGAGAGAGAGAGAGAGAGAGAGAGAGAGAGAGAGAGAGTCGTCCTAAATTAAGGCAGACAAATTAGACGATTGGATTTTATGGCCCGCTTAGGTTCAGTATCAGAGGTTTATCGGAATATTTGCATTATGGATGACCTGCCAGAGAGCCATTAACGAGGGAGGAGGAGGAGGAGGAGGAGGAGGAAGAAGAAGAAGAAGAAGAAGAAGAAGAAGAAAAAGAAGAAGAGGAGGAGGAGGAGGAGGAGGAGGAGGCTGGGGCAGACACTTCACTCCCCCATAATTCTTACTATACTGGCGGGAACTTCAGAAGACACTACAGCGGCGGTCCAGACAACATAAGAAAGGTGAGACCAGAACACCACATTTTTTTCCCCCCGACCCTTTTTTTTTCCCTTCGGTGTCTTACGGGGAGAAGTTACGTAACCAATTAAAGACGTGTAAAGGAGACGGAGGAGGAGGAGGAGGAGGAGGAGGAGGAGGAGGAGGAGGAGGAGGAGGAGGAGGAGAGGAGGAGGGTGGTTAGACATAGCATAAACTAATGAACAAGACCAGCCCACTTAGCTAGCTCTGTCCCGCCTCATCTGCAGACCTCCTCCTCTCTTCCTCTTACTCCTCCTCCTCCTCCTCCTCCTCCTCCTCCTCCATCTCCTTGCCACATATGCACAGATCAGAGCAGTAAACAAGTTCTGCGTAAATGTGAGTGTGGGAAAAAAAGTTAAAAGCCATTAAAGATAATAAGAAGGAAATGAAAACAACACAGACGGAGGCGGCGCAACAGGAATATTTAACAAGGTACAAGATCGTCTCTTCCCTCCCTCCCTCCCTCCCTCCCTCCGGCTTCTGTTGTTCTGTATCACACCACAGCCGAGGGGAAAAGAGGAGAAAATGATAATGATTTATGATTTAATTCACTGGGAACCACCACAATACTCTATCTCTCCCTCCCCCACCCTCTCTCTCTCTCTCTCTCTCTCTCTCTCTCTCTCTCTCTCTCTCTCTCTCTCTCTCTCTCTCTCTCCCTCTCTCTTGGAGGATGTGGTGGCTGTTACTATTTGGACAAGATTTTGATGATAAATGTCGTATTTCTCTTGCGGTGTTTCGTATTGTAAGGTAATTTTTAACTATTCTATTTTGTGTGTGTATTAAAAACAGATTCTGTCGATAAACTACTATTACTACTACTTATAATAATAATGATAACAATAATAATAATAGTAATAATAATAATAATTCTGTCTCATCAAGCACAACATAAGAAGCATTACCTCCGTACTTTCTTTCGCCTCTTTCCTGAACAAGACACTTAAAAGGGAACGCCGCAGGTCCTCTCTTCCCTTCCCTAGCCGGGCGGGGAGGAGAAATGAGTGTCCCCTTCCCTAACCCTCGCGTGGCGGTGGTGGGGATGAAGGGGAAGAGGAAGGGGAAGGGGAAGGGGCTGAGACACTGGACACTGTGTTGAGTCATCGTCCCATCCTCAGATAAAAGCATCGATCAATTATTATTTTTACGATGACGTGAACGTTTGATTATTAATCTTGGTGGGAGGAGAGCGGGAGATGATGGTGATATGGAGGATGAATACAAGGAAGAATTAGCAGCATAAAGATGATTAGCTGGAGAAAATTGAAGCATAAATCACTTGTAAATGTGACGAGAGAGAGAGAGAAAGAGAGAGAGAGATAAAAAAATGTAGATGAACAAGTTCATATTACTGACTGTCTATAAGGGACACTATTGCTTGTTAGTCTAGAATCACATTAATCTCTTCAGTAATGGATCATATTTTTACCACAAGTTTTGGGTGTGATTAGACGATTTTATTGACATTAGGAAGGGTCTATGAAGGTCAGAAGATCAATGGCCACAATCCGTACTATTTTGATCCCCATATGAGTTTCTCACGCTGTATAAAATCGACAAATAATAAGCATAATAAATATAAAAATGCATCCCAGTACTGAAGGGGTAAAGGCATTAAATCTCATCAGATCCGCAGCGCAGATCCCCTTCAGGAGACTCATAAAAACCACGTAATGGGTAAAAAGTAGCAGTTTCCCCTTTTATATCTCACAAAACACAGTAAAAAATAACATTAAGCACAAGACTCATGAAACGTAATGCGCCAACACAAAGCGACAAATGTTTAAAAGGTCGCATCTGCGCATCTATTCAGTCACACTTACGTAAACGTCATTCACGGGGATGACTTTCAGTTCTCTTCCCACAGAAAAAAAAGAAGAAAAAAAAGAGTAAGAAAGAGAGGGAGAGAAAACTATTAACGTACCTCAACACAAGGCAATTCAACACAACAAAACGCAGTAATAATGGCGCCACACAATTCCTTCCCCAACAACGCGACAACACAACAACACTAACCCACTGAACCGTGACGCAACACAAAGCAACACATGCACCGCCACCCACCACCACAACCTACACACACACACACACACACACACACACACACACACACACACACACTATATTAAGGCCCGGATTCAGAAACACTTTGCTCTCTCCCCACCACTATTTTCCAAAACCAGAGAGATAATTAGTGGGGTCTTCAAAGATGTTTCTCCTTTTAATACTAAAGAAATCTTGTCAATCTTTCCATAGAACCACAATAACACCTTTAAAAACTAAATAAAAATAAAGCCTTTTGAAATGGTGGCGGTGAAGCAAAGAAGTGTTTGAGAATACGCGCCGAAGTCCAACGACATTAAGAAACAAACACAATACCACCACCACCACCACCACCACCAACACCACCACCACCATAAAATCCACAGCAACACTTCGTCACAATACAACACCGCCATCCCCCGTGTTCCTCATATCATCTTCATTACGTTATCACAACACCCATAGGCCGTTTCATCACCATTACTTTATCACAACACCCATTATCCCTTATCACGAGGCCATTACACCCGCGCCGCCCCTCCCTTCCCTTCCCCCCTCACTCACTCCCTTTCCAAGCCATCCTCCCCTCTCCCTCTCCCTCTCCCTCTCTCCTGGCTTGTCGTGTCCCTACCGCCTCGAGACACGGCCGCCCCACATCACGCCCTCGTCGTCTGTCTGATGGCACTATTATCTTCACATCGCACTCTGTTCAGGGTCTGTGAGAGAGAGAGAGAGAGAGAGAGAGAGAGAGAGAGAGAGAGAGAGAGAGAGAGAGAGAGAGAGAGAGAGAGAGAGAGATCGTTGGTCTTTTATTGTTGGGAATTTAAAAAAACATCTATACTTGATTTATATGGTAAGAATATAAGGTAAAAAAAATATATATATTCAAGACTAATGATAAACACTGTAATGAAATGTTTACTACCTAACTTCAATAAATGTCACTTTACAATGGCAACCCACCCCTCTAAACACGCCTTTCTCCCCCCCCCCCTCCCCCCCTCTCTCTCTCATGGCACAGAGCACAAGTAATATATTCCACAGAGGCAGTGAGGCGAGAGCGTAATACTCGTAATGTCAGAGCCACAAGCATCCATGGCAGACACACACAATCCTGCAAGGGCTGTCACGGGACCCATCACGGAGCGACCTGCCTCAGACCCCCCCACCCCACCCCCGATCATCTTGCCTCCGCCGCGATTATCTTCCTCGAGGCGCTGGCTGGCTGGGGAAATCAGGAACATTGGGCACATAATGGTTGTTGTTCGGATATTTTACGGAGCTGATTTTTATTTTCAAGATTTGTGTTTCCTTTTTCTTTTTTTTGCATGTGAGAATTTAGTTTCTTCCTTTTCTTATATCTGTGTGTGTGATGGAGGTCATTAGCTTTAACCTCTTCAGTACTAGGACCCATTTCTATATTTATTTTCCTTGTTTTTTGTCGATTTTATACAGCTTCAGAAGCTCAAGTAGGGATTCAAATAGTACAGACTCTGGCCATTAATCATCTGACCTCTATAGGCCCTTCATAATGTCAATAAAATCGTCAAGTTACACCCCAAAACTGCAAGTAAAAATGTATCCCAGTACAGAAGGGGATATTAGGAATTCTTGGTTAAAAATAGGTTTGCTTTGTATATTTATCCTCTTCAGTTGCCCAGGTACACACACACGTTCACATGCACAAGTGATCTGCCGGTATCTTCTGCAGCGGCGCCAACACAGCTCGGGATAAATCATACATAGTTGGCTGCAGTAAAGTCGACACCACACATATGCCGGGCAGGAGAAGCCAGCCAGACTCAACAATCCGAAGCGGTGAGTGTTTCAAGGAAATACTAAAATAACACGGTACAATAACAACACATAGATGGAAGAAAAATAGAGGAGAAGACTTTGGAATAGCGCATCTGACACACACACACACACACACACACACACACACACACACACATTACTCATTGTCAATCTACGTATATTCACCTCCACGGCGGGTAAAAACAAGTATAATGTGTTTGTTCCCTTAATTAATGCTACACATGGGAGAGAAAGAGAGAATGAGAGAGAGAGAGGCCAAGGTCATTCTCAGCCTTACGTGTACCGCACAGAAGTGGATGTTGATGTTGATATTTCAGCAAATGAATTCCTTTTAACAACGCAGCTTATGGCAAGTCTGTCTCTGCCAACACAGACTTTTTTCTGAGGGAGGGCAGTCCATCACAACCGCCTCACACACTTAACCCCATTTTCTCCCTGACGCTCAAACATTCCCTCCACGTCACACCATCTCGAAATATTAATAACTAGGATTTCTCTTCCTCGACAGACACCTGATAGCGTCACACGGAGGCGTCGGTGTGGCCCTGGCCCGCCTGGCACCGTCCGCCCACCTGACGCAAGCAGACAGGCGGCGCTGGTCTGCGGTCCTCCTCTAGACGCTGCCCATTAATTTCCCACACTGGCGAGTTATGACAATATACGGATGTGCTTTGCAGCGGCGTCACTCCCTCTAATATACAAAGGCAACAGT
The DNA here is from genome assembly GCA_020233015.1 of Callinectes sapidus. NCBI lineage: Eukaryota > Metazoa > Arthropoda > Malacostraca > Decapoda > Portunidae > Callinectes > Callinectes sapidus. The sequence continues at coordinate 489,011 of CM035192.1, forward strand.
ACAGAAAGAGTCTTATTAGAGGGTGTTTCTTTATTTAATTCTAATGAAAAAAATAATCTTTACTGGTCACGTAGTATATCTCCATTTTTGTCCTCCCTAGATAATAATGGAAGCTGTATATCCATCTCTTTAATCATGATCATATTGAAATAAATGGATGGATGAGTAACGTTGATAAAATGGCGGCTCAGAAATATGAGCTATATTTATGTATGCACATAATTTGGTAAGAGAAAGCTTTGAGGAAAACAGCAACAAAAAATGAAAAAAATATTTATTTATACAGTAGTTTCCTCAATAAGAGAAAAAAAAAGATACTTAGTTTTCCAATAGAGAGAGTGAGCTAAAAGAAAAAGAGAAACTGTTCATTCCTCGCAGAACATCAGATTCCATTAGTCTTCCAGAAATAATCAAGCAATACTATTTTTCCTCGGTGTCCACCGCACCATCATTAATCACTGAGCACAGAGAAAGAGAGAGAAGGAGAAGAAGGAAAACAGGAAGAATGAAGAATGAAGAAGAAGAAGAAGAAGAAGAAGAAGAAGAAGAAGAAGAAGAAGAAGAAGTAGAAGAAGAAGAAGAAGAAGAAGAAGAAGAAGAAGAAGAAGAAGAAGAAGAAGAAGAAGAAGAAGAAAAATAAGAAAGAAGAAGAAGAAGAAGAAGAAGAAGAAGAAGAAGAAGAAAGAAGAAAGAAGAAGAAGAGGAGGAAGGGAAGCAGGCAGAAAGCACAGGTCAGGGAGAACTTCCACACTAAATATAGCTTTTATCACTGACATTCCTGATTGATGTTATACCTCGTCCATTCTTTAAATTGTTTTGTGCTCTGACGTGATTCGAATAGAAAAAAAATGATAATAAAAATGAAATACCCGAGGGTTGTGGCACATCTGATGAACATAAAAACTGATATCATAGCGGAGGTGGGGTCGTTCCTCGTGCCCAAAATACGACTCACCCCAAATACCAACATTAAGAGCTATTTTCATCGAGCCTGTCAGTCAGTGGTGCCCATCCTCGGCCTGCCCACCACTACCACCACCACCACCACTCCCCCTCACCGCCGCCCACGTCCTCAACTGCACGAGACACACACGCGCATCGTCCTCGCTTATATTGCAGCAGAAAATGTCATAAGTGCGCCGAGGTGAGACGAGAGAGATATCGATTTCAGGAAGACGGTTCTTGCACTCTCGTATGGGGGACGCCGCCGCCGGGATGTGCAAGGGAGGGATTAGCATACGAGCACAGGCACAATAACATACAAATACTCCAGGAATGCGCAGAGGGAGTAAGTGGCCCGCGACGGACTCCTGCATGTGGCGAGACGGGAACCAGGCTGCCCCACCACCACCACCACCACACTGAAGTTCGGGGAAGGGGAAGGAAGATGGGTTGGCAGATGAATTGAGGCGGAAAACGAAAGAAAGACAAACCTGTGCCAAAAGTGGAAATTACCCAAGTTTAACGATGCGGCTTTATGGAGAGGGAAAGAGGAGAGGAAAGGAGGGGAAGGGAGGGGAGGGGAGCAACAGGAGCTACCTAACCTACCACGAGAGGATAGTTTTCTTTATTTCCTCCTCTAAATAAATGGAGGGAAATTGACGCTCTAAAATAAACTAAAGGGGAAGTATACTTTGAAGATTTGGGATTAAATGTCCAATGATTCTACTTCGGCCAAAGAAAAATGAAGAATATAGGCTATACAATTCTCATACTTTGAAAATTAGAGCTTCAGTTCGTAGGAGAGAGAGAGAGAGAGAGAGAGAGAGAGAGAGAGAGAGAGAGAGAGAGAGAGAGAGAGAGAGAGAGA
>CM035192.1:508393-519721 GCA_020233015.1 Callinectes sapidus
GAGAGAGAGAGAGAGAGAGAGAGAGAGAGAGAGAGAGAGAGAGAGAGAGAGAGAGAGAGAGAATGAGGGAAGCTGCAAGAGATCGCCAGGCCTACACGCGGCACTTCCTGTGTGAACAAAGCTATCTAAATCCACCCATCATCTTCATCCATTAATCTGTCTATATGATCGCATTATAACTCAGAGATTGATAAATACTAAAGATAATAAGCAAATGAGTAGATGAAGAAACGATTAACTCATTCACTTTTTGGACGCATTTTGATATTCATTCTGCTTTTTTATTTGTCAATTTTATTCAACTTCAGAAAGTAAGGTGGGGATTAAAATAGTACAGACTCTGAACAGCAATCTTCCGCCCTCCATAGACCTTACCTAATGTAAAAAAAAAAAAAATGGTCTAATTAAACCCGAAAACTCGAGATAAAAATGTCCCCGTACTGAAAGGAGTTAACTTTGAGCGACTAAACACCAAATAAATAAACAAGAGAAACCAACTAATGCATGACACGTCAACAAGAGACAATGTTATGAAAGCCTAACAGACAGAGCGATGAAGAAATAAAGGAAACGACAAAAATACACATGAATAAACGGAAGGACTGGATGACACAATATCAACGCAATACAAGAGACACGACACGCAAGACACGCAAGACACGACGCAACACGACGCGACACGAATGGAAATAGATAAGCAAATCGAATGGCCACACTTCCTCCCCCCCCCCTTCCCGTATCAGCCCCTCACCACGTCCCAGCATTATCCAGCAACATCCAGCCAGTAGAATTTGTCTTTGAAGTGAGTCAGTTTACTTGTTTATCAAAAGAAAGGGGTTTGAAGGATAAAACAAAGGAAAATAAAGGAAAGAAAAATAACAAGAAAGGAAAAGATACAGTAACATCTGGGCCATAAAATTTTCCTTTACAGTGAGTCAGTTTACTAGTTTATCAAATGAAAGGGATTTTGAAGTTGGAAAGAAAGGAAAATCAAGGAAAAACAAAAAGGGAGGATGTATAAAGGGGTAATATTTTGATTTTCACTCTCTATATGTTTCTGAGCGTGTGAGGCAAAATCAATACCTTTTCTCGTGCATTTCTTCACAAAAGAGTAGATGTGCTAATTGCTTCCACATCATCCCTGGTTACATAATTGAGTTTCTCACTAAATCCAATTGTCTTGCAGTCGCTTCTACTTCTTGATCGACACGCTACAGTCCTGCTTCCCTCCTGACGCTCTGATTTCATCGCATTATCTTCCCTTTCAATTTGTTTTTCATCATTCTCTAGTTTGAGTTGAACTGAAAACAAGAACAATATTTTCCACTAATCTAACCTTAACATAACAATTGCTCATTATCACACACAAATAAATAATGTTATAACAATCTTTCGACTATGTATCGTAAAATTAATAGAATAACAATGAAAAAAATAAATAAATATCGAAGAATCGTGTCACCAAATTTTTCCTAACCTAAAAACAATCAAGTAACAACAATTAAACATCTTTCGAGACATTATGCAAGTACAGTGAAGTGAGATTCTGTACTTCCAGACCAATGTATAATAGTCTCTCTCTCTCTCTCTCTCTCTCTCTCTCTCTCTCTCTCTCGACAACACCACCACCAAGCGACCATTGTATACGTGTCTAAATCCTGTTTTTTACCTCCTTTTAATTAGTGGATGCTGCCATTTACCTGTATCTCCCTCGGGCAGGTGAGGAGGGTCGTTACTCTTCTCTCCCTCTCTGCTTCCCTCCCTTCCTTCCTCCTTTTCCCTCCCTTTCCCCGCCTCTGCCTTTTTTTCTTTCCCTCTCTTCTCTTTTCTGTTTTTCTTCCTTTCCTTCAGTGAATTTATATATTTTTGTCCTCGATCTCCATTCCCATTTACGTTATCAATCATGTACAGCTCCCCCCCCCCCCCACCATCTCTCTCTCTCTCCCTCTCTCTCTCTCTCAAAACATGATTTAATTAATTGACAACTCATTTACGGCCAAACAAACATTCAATTCAGACAGAGGAAGTGGTGGAGGCGGAGGCGGGAAGGGAAAAAATATTGGACGGAGGGGAGAAGTGAAGGGGAGGACGGTAGTGGTGGGGAGGGGAGAGACGGAGGGAGGAGGGGAGGTAAGAAAGGGAAGGCAGCACAATGGAAATGATATGAGAGAGAGAGAGAGAGAGAGAGAGAGAGAGAGAGAGAGAGAGAGAGAGAGAGAGAGAGAGAGAGAGAGAGAGATCCAACTGATAAGGAAATGTGTTTTTTTTTAAATATAATATAAAAGCAAAGAAAGAAAAGTGAAGCAAGAATGGATATTGGTTTTATATTCCCTCTTCACTTCCTTTATAAGTTTTTGCATACTTCCACGAGAGAGAGAGAGAGAGAGAGAGAGAGAGAGAGAGAGAGAGAGAGAGAGAGAGAGAGAGAGAGAGAGAGAGAGAGAGAGAGAGAGAGAATTTCATAACACGCAGGACCTTACGCATAACCCTACGTTCTCTTCCCCTCATCACTTCTTCCCATTTAGTATAATTTTCCATGTGTAAATAAAAAGTAAAATTTGTGTCCTATTTCTAGAAGACATAATTTTTACATAGATAACTGTTACTACTACTACTATTACTACTACTACTACTACTACTACTACTACTATTACTACTACTACTACTACAACGTCTACTACTACTACTACTACCATCACTGCTTACACTCACCCCTTCTGTCCGTTCATACAGCTGGTCGTTACAGTGGAGGGGAAAGAATTAGCGGTAACGAGACCAGGTGTCCGGGGAAACTCACCTTACCTGTGAAATAAAAGAGAAAGGGAGAAAAAATGTGTTAGCCATTATCATCAGTAGTGTTATTTTTCTTTCTTTTCATTTCCTACATGTTAAATAATGTGTAATGTTGGTGAATTCAACGTATTCAGTCTTTTTGTTTTATTTTGTATTTGTTTAAAACTGGAATCTCAGTGGATCTTTTTTTAATTACCTTTATTTTGATTTTAGCCAGGTTCTCTTTTTACATGATAAATACTTTGTTTTGTTTTCTTAATATCATTCTATGTTTATTTTTTTTATTACAATAAGACTATATTACTAGAGTGTCTCCTATTATTCTTTCCTCTTAGTTTCCCACATATAAAGTTGTTTAATGTGAGAAATTTCAATTACATCATTTATTTTCTGCATCTAGCTTTGTCTCGGTTAGTGAGTTTAGAATTCGTCTATAATAAGAGTCAGACTGAGGTACTATTAGACTACATCTGTTATTTTCCTGAGGTGTAGCTGGAGGAGCCTTGACACTATCTCCCAGCACTAAAGGGAAGTGTATTAAGGTTTTTCACTACATACATATGATTTCATCCCGCAATATAATCACCTTCCAAAAGAGCGAAATTAAAAGCTTCAGTATTTTTAAGCTTCACGCACTACTTACTGTCAATAATACAAATAACACGAGGGAAAACAAACACACTTACTTACTTTATATATAAAACTAATATGCTTATTCGACAAAATATGCGTTATAATCCCTCCTCCTCCTCCTCCTCCTCCTCCTCCTCCTCCTCCTCCTCCTCCTCCTCCTCCTCCTCCTCCTCCTCCTCCTCTTTCTTTTTCTCTTTCTCTTCCTCTTCCTCTTCCTCCTCCTATTACCTCAATATCGTAAAGGTGAGTCTCTAAATACCAAACTGAGCAAGACACATTTTCCTGTTTCTCATTTCACAACGTCACAAATATAATTCCAGTTACCGCAGCTTCCTCCAGTTCCCCAAATTTTTGTGTCACCTGCAAATTGTGAAATGTTGGAGGAGGAAGAGAGGAGCGGATAGGAGCGGATAGGAGAGGATAGGAGGAAGAGGAGACGATGAGTAAGAAGTGGAATGACTAGCCCCCCCCCCCCTCTCTCTCTCTCTGTGTGTGTGTGTCTCAGTCTTTACAGTCGTTACTCTATCACCTTAAGGTCTTCGTTTTCTCCAGAGACTAAAGTGTACGTGAAGAATATTGACCACAAACCCGACGCTGAGTCTCAAGGTAGAAGAAATAGCGACGCGATGAGGATAAAGTGACAGTGACCAAAGGCAGCGGTGGTGACGGAGCGTGGTAGTCATGAAGTGAACGGACTTTGAGAGTGTGTGTGATATTGAGTGAGTGGAAACATAAGGTCACTCACTCTCTCACTCACTTGCTCAATCGTCAGGGGTAGAGAAAGAGAGTGGGCGTGATTTGTTGCTTGTACTTGTCAACTTTACTGGTTTTGAAGGTGTGTGGACTGAAGTGCGTCTCGTATATTGTCAGGGAAGGGGTGAGAAGGTTACTCGCTCACTGGGTAGCGCTGGAGACAATAAGCGTGTGACGTGGTACTTCAATTCGTACTCAAGTTAATTGGTCCTGAAGGTGTGTGTCTGCTGGTGAGTGAGTGAGAGGAGAGGTGGAGTCACTCACCCACTCACTCTCACTCACTCTGTGCCTGACTGGGATATCAGATGGCAGGAAATTAATTTGTTTTCCAGTCTACTTGGTTTCCGGGATGCAAGTTGGCAGTTCGTTCCGGTATTCATTAAATTCTCAGAAGCGTCGGGAAAATATTATTTCTCACATGCACGTCAGTGTGATTGTTTGGATTTTTGGGGAAATTTATTTTGCTGATGTTTTCAAGTCAATGTGGATGTGAGGGGGTTTGGACGTTATTTCGTTTTCTTATTCATGCAAATTCAATTCGAAAAATGTGCAAAACTTTATGATGTTTGGAAATTACATCATTTTCATATGAATTCAAGTTTTACTCTTAAATCACATGGATACTAGTTTATTTCATCATTCCAGAAGTTTGGTAATTAGTTTTCATTCATACAAATTAGATCCTAAAGACACTCAGTAATTCCTCTGCTTTTAAACTGAGGACAATCCAGTTCTATAGACGTGTGGAAACCCATTAGTCTTGGCACTCAACTCGACTTAGTTCACAACTCCCCTCGGGACATTTGGCTGACTCGTCCTCCAGTCATGTGGGTGTACTCAGGGCGCCGCCACTCAAACAAACCACTGCTAACTTCATCGGCCGCTCTAAGTTTCTGTTTCGTGCATAATAAAACTGGCCTGAGGTGAGGTAACCTGAGGGAGTCTAAATAACTAAGCCCAAGAATCAAAGTATCCATGTTTATATAAGAAAAAATATGAATTAATAAAGAAAAAGGAATACACACGTAGATATGAAGCCATACAGTTAGCATTGCACTTTTATTTCTGGGAATATTTGATGTCAATTGTATATAGTGCTAAAATAGAAACTTGCTGATATTTGTGTAGATCTAAATTCATACACACACACACACACACACACACACTTACAACCCAACCAAAAAACAAAACCTCTCTGTGAACTGTTCATGTTATCCAATGAAAAAGAAAAAAAAAAAAAAAAAAGCTCAGAGATTTACAATTCAAGTCCTACGTTTACATCTATTTACCCTCACAGCATCACGTTAGCGCTAAAACCTATAAACACACACACACACACACACACACACACACACACACACACACACACACACACACACGACGATTTCAACATTTTGCCTCCAGCTCGTGAATGACAATCGCACTCTAAGCCAATACTCGCATCGGGAATAGCGGCGTGTGGGTGTAGTGGTGTATCTATTGCGGCCGCCGAGATCACTTTCATTTCACGGGACAGATAACTTTTTACATGTTTTCCCTGGCGTGCGCTAAACTCTCTCTCTCTCTCTCTCTCTCTCTCTCTCTCTCTCTCTCTCTCTCTCTCTCTCTCTCTCTCTCTCTCTCTCTCTCTCTCTCTCTCTTGTTCAAGGTCACCCAGAGGAAGAGGAAACAAAAGATATGCATGATGGTGAGAGATGAATATTCAAAAGATTGGTAAACATAAAGAAACACGCGTTAGAAGTTGGTAATTAATATATTAATAAATTCTATTTGAAGTTAATTCCTCTCAATATTCCTGTTGAATATTACTAACAACAATTTGCCTCATGATATATTCCTTTGATCTATCTTAAACTAATTTAACTTTCTAGAGTAATTTTATTGTAACCTAACCTATCTTAACCCTAATCTCGCTTAACCTAACCAAACATAATTTAACCTAGACATTATAAAATCTTCTAACTTACCCAAATTAAACACCTTCAGTACTGGGACACATTTTTACCATACGTTTTATGTAAGATTGGACCATTTTATTGACATTATGAGGGGTCTATGGATTTTTTAAGACAACTGACCAGAGTCTGTACTATTTCAATCCCCACTTGAGTTTCTGAAGCAGTACAGAATCTATGAATAATAAACAGAATGAGTATGAAAAGGCGTCCCAATACTGAAGGGGTTTAGATTAACCAAACCAAATCAAACCCAAGCTAAACTTTCCCAACCTAAGCAATGAGAGTCAGAAGAGCACCTAAGTCATGAGCAGCTACAGCATATGGCCCCAAACTTGACTTAACTTTATCCTAACTTAAGCTAACGTAATTTGGAGGGGAATTATTATTTTGCGGAGAAAACTTGTGTGGAATGTTAGTTAAGGGGGTGAGGGGAAGTTACCAAAATAAAAACCATAAGATAACACAGAATATAGTCTTTATTATGGAAGAGGTGAAGGAAGACATGCTTGGGAAGGGTGTAAGTTTACTCGAAGAATCTTAAAGTATATGATGGGAAAATGCAACCAAAGTGACATAAGCTTTGGTTAGAATTATCGATCCAGTGAAAGAATGCATGATTGCAATTAAGGGGGGGGAAAGGCCGATAGATAAAGAGAGAAACAGACAAACAGAGATTTGAGAAAAGAATACGCAGGGGAGATAGAAAAAAATGAAACAGGAAAAAATTTGAACTGAAGATGAAAACTAGGGATGAAATAAGAAATGAAACAAGGCAAAAATAATGTAATGAGATGGAAATGAGGAAAAAAAGATAGAAAGTATGAAAAAGAGATAGAAAATAGAGGAGAATCAGATCTTAAAGAGCACACACTACAATGTGACAAAAAAAACTTTAATCAGAATATAGTTTCTTTGTAATGGATATGATTGAGGAAAGCAACGAAGATGGAGAAATTAGAAGCACGACGAGAGGAAACTGAACACAGGAACACACACACACACACTAACTTAATAACAAAATGTGCTGTAATCTTTACCATGTGTTGCGATCTGAGCTGTTGTTCCTCTTAGCGATGGAAGCAACTGTAATCTGCATGGAAGCCAGAACAGTGTATTGCAAGAGGAAACTAAACTTGCGAAGATCATCTAATTATAAACTTGTACCGCAACGCAAGGAAATTCGTGTATTATATTGAAGCAAAATTACATAATTAAAAAAAAAAAGACCACTATGTAATCATAATCTTGTACAAAACTTAACTTCGACTCGAAAAATTAGGATTGATGTAATATGCGAGGGAAAATATTGGTGGAGAGAGAGAGAGAGAGAGAGAGAGAGAGAGAGAGAGAGAGAGAGAGAGAGAGAGAGAGAGAGAGTAGATAAATAAATAAATAGATAAATATAGAAAGAAAGAAAGAAAGAAAGAACATACAAAAATAGAAAAAATGCCAAAAAACTAGAAAACCACCAAAAAATCGCAAAAAAGTTAGAGCAACATACCAAAATCTCAAGAACCAAAGGGGGATCGAACCAAGACGGAAAAAAGCAAAAGCAAGTAACACCACAACAAGCCACTGACCCAGAGAGGCAGCGTTGATTCAGGGACAAAGCAGGGAACTACATGACAGTCGTGCCTGAGGTGACGTGATGCATTGATTTCTGTCACCCAGCATCACCCAGAGTAAGACGAAGAGGACGCCTTCAAGAGAGAGAGAGAAAGAGAGAGAGAGAGGGGGGGGAGGGGGGGGGGTTGGAAAGATAAGAATTCCCGCCCCAGGACAGCATGGCGACCGTCTCCTGCTGCTTATCGAGGCCACAGAAATGAATAATCCCACTCTGAGTTGGTCGTGATTTACACCACCCGTTAAATTTGACGAATGGGCCGCCCACTCACGGAACGGCCCAGGAGGAGGAGGAGGAGGAGAAGGAGAAGGAGAAGGAGAAGAAGAAGAAGAAGAAGAAGAAGAAGAAGAAGAAGAAGAAGAAGAAGAAGAAGAACAAGAACAAGAAAGAAAGAAAAAAGAAAAAAAAAAGAGAAACAGGAAGAGAAGGAGCAGAAGGAGGAAGAGGAGGAAGAGGAACATGAGGGGGAAGAAAGAAAACGACGCCCCCCCACTCCCCCCCTCTCCCCCAAATAATAACAAAGAACCGTACAGCGACAGACATATTGGTACTCAGAATGGTATTTATGAGGTGGTCTTTTATACAGTTGGTGATCCGTAAGAAGAAAGATTACAATAGGAATACGTACAAAGGACTTAGGACAGCGGCGGCACTCGTTCAAAAGTTCTTATATAGATGGACTGCTTTTTATTACGATACAATACTTCAACCTGTCTGGGATGAGGGAAGAGAAAGAGAAGTAGAGGAAAATAATGGGTCTTCTTTTTCTACGATAAGTTCCCTTTAGAAAAATAAATGAATAGATGATATATGATTAGGTAGATAACGAAGTAATCAGGAAATTAAATATATAAAAAGAAATTCAATGACTGACTGACTGACTGGCTAACTACGCGAATGATTATCTGATTAACCCCTTTTATTAATGGGACGCATTTTTTACCAAGAGTTTTGAGTGTGATTGAACGATTTTATTGACATTAGGAAGGGTCTATGGAGGTCAGAATATTAATGGCCAGAGTCTGTATTATTCTGTTTTCCATATGAATTTTTGAAGTTCTATCAAACCGATGAATGATAAGAAGAATGAATGTGGAAAAGAAAGAATAAATAGAATAAAAAAAATAATATAGAAGCGAAGGATATTCAGACATTTTATTGCATTTCAACTTATATATTAAAGAAAAAAAATGGAAACGAAAATTAATTGCAAATAAGGAAAAGAACGTCAACGCTTTAATATTCCTCATTTTCTTAATACCACCTTTATTTTCTTTCATTTAGTTATTTTCTGCACCAAAATTCTTCTCGCTTCTTATTTCCCTTTGATCTGGAGGAAAATAACATGGAGAAAACGCTTATAAGTCACACTGAGCGTCAAGTGTCATAATACAAACCAAGACTAGCAAAGGTACCATTCAGTTTTAAGGAGTGTAGGCGTATAAACATGTGGCGAAGAACGGTGTAGGAGGAAGAAGAGGAGGAGGAGGAGGAGGAGTAGCAATTTCACGTTAAGATAGGTAAACAATAAATAATATCAGAGAATGACAGAAACGTATTTGGCCGCCATTATTCAGCTTGTTACCTGACACCTGCCAAATGCATGTCTTCTCCTCCTCCTCCTCCTCTTCTTTTTCCTTCATCCAATAATCTCTCTCTCTCTCTCTCTCTCTCTCTCTCTCTCTCTCTCTCTCTCTCTCTCTCTCGTCGTCTCTCTCTCTCTCTCTCTCTCTCTCTCTCTCGCCTCTCTCTCTCTCTCTCTCCGCTCATTGTGTGTGTGCGGCGGGGGGGGGCCGTAACTTCAAAATTTAATTCTCTGTTTGTGGGAGGGCTACAACACACACACACACACACACACACACACACACACACACACACACACACACACACACACACACACACACACGTTAAAGTGGTTGTTGTTTTTATTTCATTAATTCTTTTTATACTTTTTGCTTTTACTGGACTGAAAGAAAAAAAAAGTAAAAAGAGAGACAATTAAAGCAAAGAGAAAGACAGAAATTGAAGAAGGGATGATGAAAAAAGGGAGAAAGAAGAGGAAGAGGGAAGAACGGCAAGGAATAGAAATGAAGCGAGAGAGAGAGAGAGAGAGAGAGAGAGAGAGAGAGAGAGAGAGAGAGAGAGAGAGAGAGAGAGAGAGAGAGAGAGAACAAAGACATACATGTTTCACTCACTCTCTTTCAAACACACACACACACACACACACACACACACACACACACACACACACACACACACACACACACACACACTCATTTCAGGAGAACAAACACGATAATGCAAGGAAGAAAAGAAGAAAAAAACACAAAGGAGAGAACAGACAGGTGGAGAATGAGAGAGAGAAGGAAAGGAAAAGAAGAAGAAAAAAAAGCGAGGAAGAGGAAGAGCAGGAGGAGGAGGAATTACAACAGCAACAACAATAACACAATGCAATGAAAATGAACACAAAAGAAAACTAAAATAAAAACAGCAGCAGCAGACTTGTTGGTATTTACAGGCTTGTTTGCGAAGGCTTGTATACGATGAGGAGGAAGAAGAAGAAGAAGAAGAAGAGGAAGCGGAAGAGGAAGGGAAGGAGAAGGAGGAGGAGGGGGAAGAGGAAGATGAGAAGAAAATATAAAAGTTTTGAAAGAGATGAGAAGAGGAGGACAAGGAGGAACAGAATATCACAACTAAGAACTCGTATACACACAAAAAATGAAAAAAAATACAAAAAACAAAGCAAAATTTTGAAGAGGAAGGAAAAGAGGAGCAAAGGAGAAGGACACGCCAAAATAATGAAGAAAAATGGAAGGGAGAAGGCGGCAGGAGACACGGTGAGATAAGGAAAAAAACAAAACAACAAAGGCAAGAAAGAAAAAAAAAAGATGAAAAGACAAAAGTGCATAAAAAGAATACAGAGAGAAGAGTGAATGTGAGGGAAGGACTGGGAAAGAAGACGACGAGGAAAATGAGAAGAGGAGGAGGAGGAGGAGGAGGAGGAGGAGGAGGAGGAGGAGGAGGAGGAGGAGGAGGAGAAGGAGTTAAAGCTGACTCTTCTCCCAGTAAGCTAAACGTGTCAAGGCGTGTTGGGGACGAACGTCATTGGTCAGTGCGGTCAACGTTCAGAGTTCGATAACGTTTCCTTCCATTGCCACGTTTGTATATGAACGTTTTTTTGTTTTTGTTTTTTATCAAGTGTTCGCTATTAACTCTTTCAGTACTGAGACGCATTTTCATATGTATTCAGTATAACTAATGTGATATATATCTTTCATTATTTTCTTTTATTTTTTTCATTAATTTTATTTTGTTTCTTAATCTCTTCGTTTCCTTCGTATTTATGAAGGGTTTTGGTCAATTGCAACACCCAAATCTCGTGGTAAAAATGTGTTCCAGTACTGAAGGGGTTGAAATGAATAAAATATCGATAAATTCTTCGCCTATTATACAGTGACTTTTACCTAGTCTTTTCTTTATGTCTTTTGTATATTATTCTCTGTGTATTACGCTCAAGGGAAAAAAAAACAGAATAAATACGATATATATATATATATATATATATAT
>CM035192.1:597429-599929 GCA_020233015.1 Callinectes sapidus
GAGAGAGAGAGAGAGAGAGAGAGAGAGAGAGAGAGAGAGAGAGAGAGAGAGAGAGAGAGAGGAGCATGAAAGTGGAGTGTTTGGTGAGAGCGTGTGTGTGTGTGTATGTGTGTGTGTGTGTGTGTGGTTTGAGGTGGGCCAGGCAGCGACATGTTGGTACGTGTGGTGGTAGTGGTGGTGGTGGCGTAAGTATTTATAGGTTAAGTTAGGTTAGGGTGACTACATGGCTGGCTGACTAACTGGCTGGCTTGCTGGGTGGGTGTGTGGGTGGATGGTTTTATGGATGGCTGGTTTAGTGCATGTTTGGCTGGGTGGGTGTGTGGGTGGATGGTTGTATGGATGGCTGGTTTAGTGCATGGTTGTATGGGTGAGTGGTTAGTTGGATGGTTTTATGGATGGCAGGGTGGTTGGGTGTGTGGGTGGGTGGTTAGTTGAATGGTACGAGTGGGTGGTTTATTGTCCGGCTGGCTGGCTGGTAGGTAGGTTTGTGGGTTGGTGGTGGAGGGAGTGCAGTACGTGTAGTGGTGTAGGTAGCGTGGCTGGGATGGTGGAGAGGACAGCAGGTAGCTTCAACAGGGAACGTCAGTAGAGATGCGCGTGTAGTAGTACTTGTAGCAACATGGAGTGAGTGACCGGTTTACCACGTCACTTTATCTTTACACCTTTACTGCTACTTGGCAGATAAACCTTCGCTTTTTGTTAAGTCGTCTCAAAACTTCATAGTATCTACAGGTTGAAAACTATATCATTTTAATCTTTTTTCCTTCCAATCGGAGAATTTTCCTTTTATTTTATAGTCGCCTTTAAACATTACCGTGCTGTATCTAGATTTTGAAAATACATCCTTTTGCTCACTTTTCTTTTTTGAATTACTTTTGAAGAGCTTGTATCTACACAATTGTGGTAATGTTGTGAGTCATTGCATATTGTTGTGTGTGCAGGTTGGCGTGGGTGCAAGGAGCGAGGGACGGGTGTTGTGGCAGGAAGTGTAGGCTTAACTTGATTCCTGTTGAGTTAGGTGTAATCAATTAAAGGTGCGATGTAACGGTGGTCAGTTAGTACAACCCAGCAGCTCAGCAAGGAGTGGTGTGTGTGTGTATCACTGGATCTGGCGCGGGAATTTTGCCGCGTTAGACAAGTGAGCGTGGCAGCAGTGACGGGGCGGTGCTCTCCCAGCTGATTGACTTGCGTATTATTATTATTATTATTATTATTTTTCGAGGAGCACAATACATCGCACTCATTTTGTATTCCTACCAAAACACATTTCCTTGCAAGATTCTGGAGTACACAGGTGCTGGTAATGCCGTGTTTGCCAACCAGTGTTCTGGGAAGATTTAGAAGTCAATTTGCTGTACGTTTAAAAGAAGACAAGAATACGTCGACCAATCAACGGGAGAAAGCATCGCCTGTTGGCAGTGTGACCGCGCTCACATCTCCTCAGGCGACTAAATTACAGCGCTGGAATTGATGACATAAAGTATCACAGATGTTCGTATCGCCTTTGTCGCCCTTTGTAATGAGAGAACATGACCTGGGGAACACCTCCTGCTTCATTACTGCCAAGGAGACCGACGCCCTTCTGTCGTGATCTGCAAACCTACCTCACCTTTACCCTTGCTTCTTTACAGGCCAGCGGGGGACGTGGTGGTGCTCCAGTTGGGATCGTCACTGTCACCGTCACTGTCACTCCAGGTATGTAAATACTGTCAGTGTACGCATTACCTAATACAGGGATTTGGTACACTTGCTTTCTACAAGATTTCATTAATATTAATTTTACTTATGGAAAAAAAGAGGAGTTATTATGGAAGAATGATTTTGCTTAGTCTTGTGAGTATAATCTTTATAGGGGAAATCTACCTTATGAAATCTGGTGTCTTGACTGTTAGACGATAGAGGATGGAAGAGACTCGGCTTTGATGCGTGTGCAGTTTGTTCATTACTGTGTGCTTGTAATGTGCATGGAAGACACAATGGTAATATGGCACTTGTCGATTTGCTGAAGTGACCATAGGCGTAATTCAAAGTAGAAATGGGTAGATACTAAAATATTTGAACATTTTCGTCCCTCTCGTGTCATATCTAAAGATTATATTGTAAACTGCTTCCTCTTCTCTTGTAACTTGTCTTAATTGTATGGAGAAAGACGCAGGACCTGATGAATATAAGATTAGACAACCATATCGAAAAATTAGCAGTAGACACACACACACACACACACACACACACACACACACACACACACACACACACACTTACCACCACCACCACCACCACCAGATCTTGCCACTCCATCAACTTGAACCTGTCTTTCCCTCCGCTTCGATGCAACCAATACTTAATCGAGCGTTCATTTATTTTTGTGGCTTTCACTCAGTATATACATTCACCTGGACACACACACACACACACACACACACACACACACACACACACAAACACACACACACACACTAAGACACAGAGTAAAGCAAGGTAATTATAATGGTGCAGTGCG
>CM035192.1:607429-608529 GCA_020233015.1 Callinectes sapidus
GATAATAGATTCCCTGCTGGAGATGTCATAGTGCTCAAAATTTCAATACTTTTCTCATGTCCATACCCGGTTTAAGATTACCAGATGACAGCCGTGTGTGTGTGTGTGTGTGTGTGTGTGTGGGTGAGCGCTGGTAAGAACAAGGGCACCACGTAACAAGAGGGCAACTGTATGAAGGCATCCGGCGTACGTACACACAGCAGTCTCAAATATTCATTGATTTCTCACGTTTCTCTCTCAGTTTAATGTTATCAGCTCATGGTTCAGAGCTGTGTTAGTGGACGTGTGCTAGTTAGAATGAAAGAGTGACACAAGTGAAGATGGCAAAGGAAAGACGGTGTGAGGAAAGTTAAATGAAGGAAATTGAAATGAGAGACAATGTGATGAGGGAAAGGAAGAGACAAGGGATATGAAGATAGTAAGTTGAAATACGCAAGGAAGAAAATGATGAAAGATAAATGAAGATGGTGGAATGAAAGATGGTATGATGAAGGACAGGAAAAGACGGGAGATGTGAAGACAGTAAATTGAGAGACGTAAGAAAAGAAATAATGAGATAAATGAAAATGGTAAAATAAAAGACGATGTGATTAAGGAGAGAAAGATAAGAGAGAAGTGAAGATGGTAATTTGAAAGACGTAAGAAATGAATAATGAGAGAAATGAAGATGGTGGAATGAAAGACGATGTGATGAAGGAAAGGAAGAAAAGAGAGACGTGAAAATGGTGGAAAGAAAGATGATGTGATGAAGGAAAGGAAGATAACAGAGAAATAAAGATGGTAAAGTGAAAGACACTATGAAAGAAAATAAGAGTTGGGGAAAGTGAAACTTATAGATT
Organism: Callinectes sapidus; assembly: GCA_020233015.1. Taxonomy (NCBI): domain Eukaryota; kingdom Metazoa; phylum Arthropoda; class Malacostraca; order Decapoda; family Portunidae; genus Callinectes; species Callinectes sapidus. The sequence continues at coordinate 608,269 of CM035192.1, forward strand.
GAAAGACGATGTGAGAGAAGAAAAAAAAAAAAAAAAAGGAAATGAAAACGACACATGAAATAAATCACTGAAAGAGGAAAATGGAACTAAACCTCGATGAAATGAGATTCCCATTCTCTTAATACATAAACTCACGAACGTAATAAGGTAACCTACAGACAACCATTAAGGGTTTGTGTGACAGTCTAAGTTTAAAACATGCCATACATCATTCTCTCTCTCTCTCTCTCTCTCTCTCTCTCTCTCTCTCTCTCTCTCTCT
>CM035192.1:648417-660917 GCA_020233015.1 Callinectes sapidus
GAGAGAGAGAGAGAGAGAGAGAGAGAGAGAGAGAGAGAGAGAGAGGAAAGAATGAATGAAGGAAGAAAGGAAGGAATATAAGGAAGGAAAGAAGGAGAGCAAGATAAAAGAAAGAAAGGAAAGAGATTTTTTTAACTTGTCTTGGCTGTGAGAGTATTTTAAAGAGAATGTAGTGGAAAACAAGTCTAAAAACTGAGACATTATGGGAAAAAAATCACCTCAAGCAGTGGAGAGTTTAATATTCATGATGAAATAAATACCTGATCAGTTTGGAAATATTCGAAGCATATGACACTAAGAAAAAAAATAAAAAACAAAGACATTAAAGCACATTACACTGGAAAAAAAAATATTAAAGCACATGACACAGGAAAAATAAAAGAGACATTAAAAGTAACATATTGCATTGGGTTTTAATCTCACACTTTGCCTTAATTTTTGTCCACGTGAACATCATCAGCTGGGAATGAACCCTGACTTAATGACCACCCGTAAATAGTGATGCAGTTTGAAACACCAACATTAATACACGTTAACTCTTATTTCACGCTAAAAAAAAAAAAAAAAAAAAAACCACTTATTGCAATGCCTCGTGTTAAGTTTCGTTAATATCTAAAAATTCAGTTACAGACACATTGGAATTTGTCGTGTTAAGTTCTGTAGATGTCTGAAAAAACGGGGGGAAAAATCATAATTCTATCAGCGTCTGACATACTCGGTGATATACTCTCCCAAAAATATATATTGCTGTATATTCGAGTTTTTGAGTTATTCATGTCGGAACGCTTTGCTAAAAGAGAGTATTATCAGAAAATACTTATTAGCTCATTCATACTTAAATAACTGTTTTCATTCTAATTTGATGAATGCCTAATTTGCATCACAACTCTTTCATTATCAAGGTTACTGCATTCATCTGTAACTATTTATACACAAAACACGATTTTAAACATAGTACCTTTTTTATTACTCATTGTGCCATGTTTATATAGGAAAGAATATTTCCTTTATTTTTTTTTTTCCTATTCGATACAAATGTTCTTAACTGTCTCACTGATTCATTTATATTACATAACTAAAATGGAATACCTTTGTTATTACTGGTAGCGCCACTTTTTAAATCTTTTTTATTAGAGATATTTTCCTTTATTTTTTCTACCCTATTCAATTCAAATGCTCTTAGCTGCATCACTGACATTCTATCATTAAAACGTAACAGCTTTTTTTATTATTATTATTGATAGCGCCATGATTACTTAAGAGAGACTATTTCCTTATTTCTTTTATCCTATCCAAAAGAAATGATATAATCTTAACTCCATCACTGATCCATTCACACCATTTCAACTCTAATAGATGCGTAGCTTCGTTATTCCCATATATATTATTCTTGCCGTCGATACAAAATATATGGCAATTAATTACAGCTTCAAATATGAATGTAAAGAACTAATTCACAAACATCAAATTCACGGAATATATTTTTTCGTATATGTCAATGTTCGACTTGAAAATAAAAACAAAAATACATTACTAACTTAAAACATTTAAAAAATTCATGTTAGTTTCAGAGAGAGAGAGAGAGAGAGAGAGAGAGAGAGAGAGAGAGAGAGAGAGAGAGAGAGAAAGCATTAGTCTTTAGTATGACATGAACGAAATTTGACACTCGCTGAACTAAAAGCTGGAAAAAATACTGAGCTTTTCAATGACTCTCTCTCTCTCTCTCTCTCTCTCTCTCTCTCTCTCTCTCTCTCTCTCTCTCTCTCTCTCTCTTCCCGCCAGAAGCCTTTTTTGTATCAACAGAATGTGTCCAAATGTTTTCAATTTCAATTTCTAATCTTATTTGTACCCTTCTCTTCTTCCTCCCTTCCTCCTCCTCCTCCTCCTCCTCCTCCTCTCCTTCCGCCTGTTCACTTCCCTATATTCCCCCCTTCTCCTTTACTTTTTTGTGTTGTTTTTCCTCCCTTTTCTGCGTCTCTACGTGTCTCTTTCCTTCTCCCTTTATCGCTCTCTCCTTTCCTTCGTCCGTCTGTTCCTTCTCTTTATTTATCTTATCTGCCTCTCCATCTTTTTGTTTCTCTTTGTATCTCCCGTCAATCTGTACTCCCTTTTGCCTCTTCCTCCGTTTATCCATCTCCGTCATTTTTTTTTTCGCTCTTCAGATTGTTTTGTTTGCTTCTCCCTTTCCCCTGTCTCTCCCTCTGTTTATCTCTATCCGTCTCTCTCTCCCCTTATCTCATCCTTTTTTGCTTGTATTCCTGTACCTTCCTCTGTCTCTCCCTCTGTTTTTATCTTTTCCTGTCAACCTCCACCCCTTTTTCCGTCTCTCTCTTCTGTACATCTCTGTCAGTGCCCCGTCCATCCCAGCGGCGACCAGCAGACCTGTCCTCTCTCCCCACTTTGATATCTGCCGTGCGTGTCATGTCGATGTTTCCGCCGCCAGACTGATTCCGCGCGACTTGTCATTGCCTGCTCGCTTGGAATTCGCAATATATGTATTTTTAACATTGAAAGGGAGTGAAGTTTTGATTGATCCTTCCTTGCATGGTATCGGTTTGGAATTGATTGCTTTTACAACACCATATTTTGTGATGTTAGACGGCGGGACAGCAGGGAAGAGTCTAACGTGAATGCACAATTGTTGAGAGAAGAAAAGTGTCACACAGTCAGGGTGGCAAGTTTGAGTAGTTTGCTGTAATGACTTCTTGCAAAGCCTGGTTGACTCTTAGTAAATTGGAGGACTTGAAGAAGAAGGAGACTGAATATATTAGAAAAGAGTACGTTATATTTGGGAGATAAAAAATAACGAGAGACATCTAACGTACTTATGATTAGAAATTCAGTAGTTTGGCGTATCTACGTTTTGCAAATTCTTGTTGTCTCCCAGCAGACCAGAAGGCTTGAGATAGGAGGAGGGTAATTATAGTGAAAGTGAGTGTGGGTAGGGACTTACAAAGGGAGATGTGATAAATTTGTAGGTGATAGATACTGTTCTTTTTTTTAGAGCTGACGATTACCTTGCGTAAGTCAGCTGGTCTTTTGCTGCCGCCTTACTTTATCACGTCAGGATCTTATTTCTCTCTCTCTCTCTCTCTCTCTCTCTCTCTCTCTCTCTCTCTCTCTCTCTCTCTCTCTCTCTCTCTCTCTCTCTCGTGCAACATAAAAGGATCAAATTGCATTACGTACATTTGCGCCAACACTTTGATACATGACTGTGGTGTTCCAGAGTCTAAATACTGTTTTATGTATTATTCACGGGAGGGAGGGAGAGCTGGAGGGAGAGAGAGATTCAGGGAGGGAGGGAGAGAGGGAGAGAGCAGCTGATAGCACAGATTCCATTGTTCGCGGCAATCAAAACAAAGCAAAGCGAAGTGGCATTATACGTACAATATTGCTCCATAACGTTACACAATTTTATCTCTCAACTCGAAATAAAATCATCGTGAAAATGTTCCCCCCGTTGAAAAATCTTAAAATAATCCAGACCGTTATAGTTCATCGAGTATGAGACGTAAATCGCATTAAGGAAAGCGGGGAAGGGAGTGGAGGACGTGGGAGGAAGAGAGGAGGGGATGTGGAGAACCGTGGGGAGGTGGGGAGAGGGAATTGGGAAAGGCATGGGGGGGGGAAGACATGGGTGGAATGGGAGGGAGAACAGGCAAGCCATGGGAGGGAGTTGTGGAAGCGTGGGAAAACGTAGGAAGGCAAAGAGAGGCGTGGAAAAAGACTAAAGGGAAAAAAAATGGAACGATGTGGAAAAGAGTAGAGAGAATGTTATAAAAAAAAAAAATGGAAAAAGTTTGGAAGATGTAGAAGGGAATAGAGGTAAAAGGGTGTGAATAAGGGGTGGATAAGACATAAGAGGGTGGAGGAAGGGTGTGGAGAGAAAAAAAAGGAGAACGTGGAAGGACATAGGAAGAAATGAAAAAAACGCATAGATGATATAAAAAAGATATAAAATAAAGGGAAAAAAGGAGTCGAGTGGAAGATGAGTGAACAAGAAGTAAAGATGAGTGAAAGTAATGGAAGGTAAATAAAAGTTGCTGGAAAAATAGTCAAGAAGGAAGAGTAGAGGGCGGAAACTGTCATAATTGCGCGTTTTCTGGACAGATTCGAGCTTAGAAGTAAAGAGAAGTAAGAAAGAAACAAGGAGGGAGAGAGAAGGAAAATTATGATGTTTGGGTAAGAAAAAATTGGAGAAAAAAGTAAAAGAGTAAATCTATTGCTTGTAGAGAGAGAGAGAGAGAGAGAGAGAGAGAGAGAGAGAGAGAGAGAGAGAGAGAGAGAGAGAGAGAGAGAGAGAGAGAGAGAGAGAGAGCGAGAGCGAGAGTATGAAACAAACAAGAAAATATATATACTAATGTAAAAGAGAATGAAAGGAAATTGTGAATAACTATTAATAAATCTGTGTTGTGAATCATAAGGCAGTGAATGACAGCAATAAGAAGTCAGAGTGAAGAAGAAAGGAAACAATTAATAAATGTAAAAGTAATGAAGAAAGTAGTGAAATTTGCTAATAATAATAAAACGAAACATGACGAAAAAATAAATACAATTAAAAAAGATGAAACAAATAGTTAAGAAATATTTAAAGTTTAACTAGGAGGTAGTAAATTGTACTTAATATTGATCCATTATATTGTTTGTGTATATTGTGTAGTAATAAAGGGAAGATAGATAATCGGATAAGGAATCAAAACAAAGGATAAGAAAAACGATAACCAAGGATAAGAATACAGGTAACAAAAAGATGTCAGATGGAGAAAATAAATAAATGATAAGCAAAGAATGAAGAAAAGAATAAGAAAAAGACAAAACGTAAACACATGATAACAAAAAGAGTAAATCACAAACAGGTAATGAATGATGACAAATAACAAATGCAAATGAGTAACAAATAGGTAATGGACAATAAATAATAATAATAGAAAATAAATAAATGATAAAAAAGAATGAGGAAAAGATAAGGAAAAGAAAAAACGTGAGCACATGATAACAAAAAGAGATAATGAATGATAACAAATAAATCAAAAGATAACAAATGCAAATGAGTAACACACACACACACACACACACACACACACACACACACACACACACACACACACACACACACACACACACACACACTCACAACAAAAAAGTATGCAAAGAGATGAAAAGCTGCATGAGTTGGGTGCTAAATACTCCACCGGGGCTCGAACCAAGGAGTGAAGCATTTAGCAAGACATGTATTTTCCAGTGCTGTGATAGGAATCCTCGTGTGTCCTCCACCAGGGCATCAGACACGTTCTAGCTTCTCCTTTCCCTGTTCTTCACACACACACACACACACACACACACACATGGCTGCTTAACTCCTTCAGTACTGGAGTGCATTTTCATATCTATTCTACTTACTTTTTTGCCGATTTTTCTACAGCTTCAGAAACTCATGTAGGAATTAAAATAGCACAGACTCTAGCTATTGATATTCTAACCTCCATAGACCCTTCCTAACGTCAATGAAATCGTCTAATCACACCCCAAACTCGTGGTAAGAATGCGTTCCAGTACTGAAGGGGTTAACATCGCTTTAGTTACATACAAAGACTATAGTGAAGGGCGAAAAACATATACATAAAAAAGACTCCCTAAATTGGCAGTCCCTAGAGTAGAGCTAAAAAAAACATTATCCAAAATGAGAGAAGTGCCTTGATGTTTCTATTCCTGTGCACGCTTTACTTTTCCTGTCGGTACGTCTGTGTGTCGTGAGATGCTCGTCCTCGTGCTTTTGTTTCGCTGTTATTGCATTCGTCTTGCCCGCCTCGAATTCTTCATCTACTGGAGGTGGAAGGCATTTTCTTTGGAGTTCCTACGGTTTATTTGTTCTTATTTCCATCCCCGAAATTCGCAAGATGGTAAAATAAACGCAATGCAACACGCGTCTCCTGGAACTGAACGCCTGCCTACTGTGAACACTCCATGAGGTATACGTAGTTCTCGTCAGTAGTCATCGTGCTGGGCCGTCGTTCCCTCCCTTGTCCGTCTTCAACTTTGAGCCTCACAGAACAATCGGTATCCAGTCTTTTGGTCTTTTGGAAATTCACTCTGACGCAGAATTGAGGACATTCATCTGTGTTAGGAACCTTTCCCGGGCATTCCAGATCCAGACTGATTATCATGACGGGTGTGAAGTGGCGCTCTATAAAACAGCATCGGGAGTTTGCCTGTCTGGGTGGCAAGCGAGTCACTGTCACGCTTGGCACACAGACACACGCACACTTTTCCATTAAGGTTCGTTGTCCGTTGTAGCTAAAATGTATATAGAAAGACAACAAGGATAAAACCAAGCGAAAAATAATAAAAGACAAGACGTAAAGCAGAGGAATTTTCCATAAATCTCCATATCCATCCCATTCTAAAATACATTATATAAAAATAGAACAGAAAAAGACTACAAAAAACATAGGATACGACACTTACAGAACGCCAAATACCTCTGTACAGCCATGGTCCCCGGCGCTAATAGGCTGAGCAAACGTTTGAGGAGCGCACGTTTGCGGAGGCAAGAGGGTTCGGGGAGTGGGCGGCGAGGGAGGGAGAGGCAGGAGGGGAAAGTGGGCGAGAAAGGGAATGAAGAGGAGAGAGAAAGAGGAGAGAAATATGAGAAAGGAAAAATTATCTTGATTTCACGTCAGTCCAAGAAGTGATAAAGATTTTGCCGGAAGAGAGAGAGAGAGAGAGAGAGAGAGAGAGAGAGAGAGAGAGAGAGAGAGAGAGAGAGAGAGAGAGAGAGAGAGAGAGATTTGTAGATACAGAGAAATGGCTCCTCCCCTCTCTCCTTCCTCTCATTCACTCTCCCTCTCTCTCTCCCGCTGCCATCACATTTCTCTCCGGCAGATAGAAATGAGGGGGAAAATGGGCCTCGCAGCATCCCTAGTGATAGATCTTACGGGTCAGCAAGTCCTCCCGCCGCCCCGTCTCCTCTAGCGGGGAACTTCATGAAAGAAAACGAAGCCGCTAAAATTCATGGTTCCTGCTCCTAGTGCCGGGCCTTCTTCTTCTCCGCGCTCCTTTCCTTTTACTTCAGTCGCATCCCACCGCTGCCACCAGTGTTAAATTCTCCTTTATTTTCCGTTGTGTCACATTCAATCACTGCCACCAATATACTTTTTTTCTTTTTTTTCTTTTTTACTTTCTCTCTTCCATGAATCTTCCTGTTGCCACTGATAGTAACTAATGTTTTTCGTCGCTAAATCCCACAATTGCTACCAATATTATGGTTTCTTATATTTTCCGATTTGTCACATTTCATTACAAAGGATAGTTTTTTCCCTCAAATTTTCTGTGAATTCTACTGATCTAACTTTATCCATTCCACTCCTTTGTTCGGAATCCTAATGCTATGTTTTTTTTTTTTTTTTTTTTGGGGGGGGGGGGGATACTTTGTTCTCCATTAACATCTTATCACTGTCATTGTCTAATTTTCTTTAATGTCCCTAAAGGCATCGAAGTTAACCAAGTATTTTATGTAATTCTTATCTTTCGAATCCCAAATGTCTTTTTTTTTTTTCTCTCTCTCTCTTTCACTGGTTCCATTTTCATTCTTTTACGATACATCACTATCACCAATGTATTTTTTCTCTCGTTACAATTTCCCTGGTGTCATTCATGCTAAACTTTAATCTCTCCCCTCGCTATCACCAGTGTGAACATTTCCTTTACTCTAGGTCCTCGTGTCTCATCCCAACACCCATCACCAAGCTAACATTTATCTTTCCCTCTCTCTTTGACTGTCTTTGCTATTATATAACCCCAAACCTATGAATCCCCTTCCTAAAATCAGTATTCACTCTACCACTCCCCTTCCATCTTCCTGGTTTCCTCCGCGCTACAAATATCAAGATTCAAACCTTTTTTCCACGAATCCCGACAATGACAGGCGTTGGTTTTCCCTCTCATTTCTCGTGCCACCCAATTCCACCGCTGCCACCAATGTTAATGACGCCCCGAAGCATTCACACAACGCAGAGAAGGTCCCTCGTTCCACCACAGCACAGTAAATAACGAGTTAATCAACGCGACATGGGCACTACGAGGATGATTTAACACTTCATGTGCCGTGTGCAGTGCTGGTGATAACTCCTACTCATAGCCGCCCACCGCTGCACCAACACGGAAGAGAAGAGTGGGGAAACAAAAATAAAGGACGAAAATAGTGGAATCTAGTATAATCGCCCTCCTGCAAAACTCCCGCCTGTACAAACCCCGCCATCAAAACACAATGCTTGAAAATAACAATGGATGAATTATTCTTATTTATCGCCTCAATTTACATCATAATGATTAGAATTACGATTTTCATGCTGCACTCACAAGGGGAAGAGAGAGAGAGAAAAAAATGTGAAAATATATAATAATGCTAGAAAATGGTTGCAATTAGAAAATATATTCATTTAACGCTCGAGTTTACATCATAGCAAATGGAAATATCATCTTTGTAACATTCCAGGTAAAGCGCGGAAAATGAAAGTATGGACATAGGAAAAAAGAATTAGTTTGAAAATATTAAAAATGATAAAGACTCATTTAATGCTATAATAGAAACAGAGACTGAATTTATGTATGTATTTCCCGTATTCGATTTAGTATTCAAAATTGTACACGTATGAGTTGGAAGAAGAGAAAATGGGAGAAAAAAAAAAGAAATCGAAAATAGTAATGGGTAGAAAACCTCATTTAACACTTCAATTTACATCATAGGAACATGAATTAAGGGTTTAGGACAGCGTGTAGTGTCTGTGATATGAAAAACCAGCACTGTGGGAGAGAGGGAGAGGGAGAGGAGCAGAAAGGACAAAACTTGAAAAGAGCAATTAGAAGAATACTCATGTTTAACTCGACAATTTACATTCCAGCAACGAACATTAAAGAGTGTAGGACAAAGTGCAGCAGCTATAGCACAACTGAATACTTGCAATGTGTGAGAACAAAAGGAAGCATCGTGTTATAACAGACAGAAAAACACTTGAAAATAATAAAACATACTTATTCACGTTCTAATTTGCATCACAATGACAGAAATTACGAGTGCAGGTCAGCGTAGGGTGCTTATAACACAGCTGAGTGACAGAACATAGGCAGGCAATAAAACAAACAGACCTTGAACATAATAACTCGTAAAGTACACTCATTTACCTTTATAATTTGCATCAGAAATACAAAAGACTCAGTGGCTTGTAATGGGATCATCAATGAAAAATAATTATATTAATTGTATGAAGAAGGATCCAAAATGAGAATAAAAAAGGGGAAATTGAGATGGAAAATAGAGAAAAGGGAAGGAAAGAGCATATTTTTTTAAAAAATGGGAAAAAATCTGATGGAGAGAAAAGAAAAAATGCTTTCACAAATTAGATGAAGAAAAGAAGTAATATTCAGAGCAGGATGATTAAACCACACTACTTTGTACACTATAAAGAAGAAAAAAAGAAACAAAATAAAAACACAACTAAACCAAAGAAATACACAGAAAAATATATAAAAAAATTCATACATAAGATGAAGGAAAGAATCAATCAATATTACTCAGAGCAGGAACATTAAAACATCACTCTTTCATATACAGTAAAGCGACGAGTGTAGGATACCAACAAGTCATTCTAACGTAACCGAACACAAGACTCCAAAAGGCTGGCGGTAACGGAACTCTACAGGGAAACCAAAAGTGCATGATGGAAAAGTGCAGTCAATCGCTCCCTTTTATAACTCTTCAGGCCATTCGCTCTTTTACGCCACCACGCGATATTCCCTTTCCAGTCACGGGCGCCGGCACTAACTGGAGTGGTGTGTGTGTGTGTGTGTGTGTGTGTGTGTGTGTGTGTGTGTGTGTGTGTGTGTGTGTGTGTATGTGTGTGTGTGTGTGTGTGTGTGCGTGTCTCCCAGCCAATTCCATCCCTTAAACATGACTCGCTCATACCAAAAGAAATATTGTCAATAACAGAAAACAGAGGAAAGGGGAGAGAAACGATATATAACTGTGGTACTATGACTACTGTTATTAATACTCCTTCTTCTTCCTCTTCGTCTTCTTCTTCGTCTTCTTTTTCTTCTTCTTCTTCTCCTTCCTCCTCCTCTCCTTCCTCCTCCTCCTCCTCCTCCTCTTCCTCCTCCTACCACTAAGTGCTGCTACAACTACTTTAGGTTTAAAAAAGGAAAGAAGAATAACAGAAGCAAAAACACACAAAAAAAGAAAGAGGAATAGAAGTAAAAAAAGGATGAAGGAGGAAAATTAAAAAGGCAACACAGCAATGTTATTAACAAATGCGAAAAAAAGAAAAAATAAGAGTATGAAAAAAAGATGAAGACATAGACGAAGAGGAACAACGGAAAAGCAGCAAAACACATAAATAAGAATAAAAATAACACGAAAACAACGAAGAAGAAAAAGACGAGGAAGAGGAAGAGCAACATAATACTCTCGCGATACGAGTAATGTGGATCTAATAGCAATTTTTTCCCTCTCCGCCATAATTTCTCCACCATTAACACCAGAAAATATCCCATCTTCTCTTACTTAACGAGCGAAAAGGAATCAGCCGTAAAAACTCCGCACTGAGCCAAGCCAGCCCACCAATCACGTTTAAGCGCGCCACTTTGAACGACCAATGGCAGTGAAGTAAAAATGTGACGTCATAAAGCCAAAGATGACGTCACTAATGTGCTAAAGAGAAGATGAGGCGTTTTTCTTTTTTCTTTTTGTTTCTTTTCCTATTGGGATTTGATTTGAGAGCGAGAGCGAGAGGGAGAGAGAGAGAGAGAGAGAGAGAGAGAGAGAGAGAGAGAGAGAGAGAGAGAGAATGATCCTTTTTTTTTCTTTTTTACGTTCCTATTATTATCATTTGTATCAATAAAGAAGAAATAGAGTTAAAGGAAGCAAAATGATAAAAAGGAAAAAAACATATAGAAAGTGAAAGACTAACTGACTGAATAAATGAATAAAAAATAAATAAATAAATAAACAGGTATAAAAGATAGTGAAATCAGGCTGTCCGGTACCGTAGAGTTACTGATTGACGCCTTAACACGGGAGGGAGTGATGATGACAAGCAGGCTTTTCAGAATCAATGGTTACGTGGAGTGCTTTCATTTCCAACTGATTCACGCGGCTACTGTTGTTGTGTTACTGGTGATTTGTGGTGTCCGTGTTACCCCATCCATCAACAAGCACATCCAGTTGCCATTGGTACGGGTTTCATCATTAATATACATGTTTTGTGTCCGGCTGTCAAGTTCGGCTAGTCAATTTGTGGCAGTGTGTGTGTGTGTGTGTGTGTGTGTGTGTGTGTGTGTGTGTGTGTGTGTGTGTGCTCAAGGATTAGGTGTGTTTGGATTGTATTTTTTTGTGTTTTTTGAGGTGTTTGGCTAAAGATTGAGTGCGTTCCTAATCAGTTAGACAAATAAAATGACCAACTTTCTTGTTATTTTGTTGTGTGTATCCTTGTTTACTAATATTTGACTGTTTATCTGCGTTTTTGTGATTACCTTTTTGTCTAACACACACACACACACACGCACACACACACACACACACACACACACACACACACACACACACACACACACACACACACACACACACACACACACACCAATAAAACAATAAATAAATAATATAAAAAATCCGAACATTAATCCTTTCTTTCCTTCAGGGGAGCACCGGGCGGCAATGCAAGGAGGCGTGGGCGGCGGTGGCTTCCCTGCCGACACACGCCTGGTCACGTGGGCGGCCCTGAGCTGTCTGTGGTGGGCGTGGGTGGGGCGGGAGGTCAGACTACTGGATTTAGTATGGCGGCCTCCCTCCCCACCTCCCATGCCCTTAGTCCTGCTTCTTGCGTCATTGCTGCTGCCTCACGTCCTTGTCCTCGTGATTCCCTTCCTGCCCCTGCAAACGCCCCTGCCCCTTCCCTCCTAGATGATGCAGGTGAGGTGTGAGTAATTAGTAATGCACACTGATCATTGGTTTAGGTAATTACATGCGAGGGAGTGTCATGTCCCGCCTTCTTCCCTAGATCATTGTTATCTTCATTGCTTTTTGTTGTTGGTGTTGGTTTCTTTCATGTTGTTCTCTTTCATGAAATGTTTAGTTTATTTTCTATTTTCTATTTCATTCCTGTTGTTGTTATTGTTGACTTCTTTTGCTTTTCTCTTCCATAAAATGCTTACTTCCTTTTCTATTCTATTTCATTCCAGCTGTTGTTATTGTTGATTTCTTTTGCTTTTCACTTCCATAAAATGTTTACTTTCTTTTCTATTCTATTTCACTCCTGTTGTTGTTTCTGTTGATTTCTTTGTTTTTTTTCTTTCATAAAATGTTAACTTTCTTTCTTTTCTATTCTATTTCATTCGTGTTATTGCTTCGTATTCGTCTTTGGTTCCGTCTCTTTTTTTCTTATTATCATTAAATTATTGTCATCATTATCGTTGTTGTTAGTATTGACATCTTTCGTTAATCTACT
>CM035192.1:666796-676796 GCA_020233015.1 Callinectes sapidus
ACACGACTCTCAACTGCGCCTCGGGGTACATGTTGGTGGACGTCTCCTTCAACGACCCCTTCTACGGCATCATCTACCCCAATGGCTCCAGGAACTCCGCGTGTCGCATCCAGGGACAAGGCAAGACTAAGTACCATCTGGAGCTGCCACTGAAAGGATGTGGAACGAAGAGGGTAAGTGTGGATGGTAGTTTTTTTTTCCCATTGTTGGTTCTGGTGGTGATGATTTATTTCTTCTCATTTGTGTCTTTTTTTAAATTTGTTAATAGTTGATTGTTATTTTGTCATGTATTGGTGTCTGTCGGGTTGAGTTTCTATGTTTTATCTCTGCTGTTGCTGCTGCTGCTGTTGCTGTTGTTGGGGTTTCAAGTATTAGGATTAAAGTGACAGTTGAGTGAAGATTTTTCACCGTGAATGACGTAAACATCCACGATAATCCGATCAAAGATTTCTTTGGTCCAGTAAAACAGTGGTAGTGAGAACCCAATAGTGCACAACAAGCGTCTGTGTGTGGTGGTGGTAATAGTGGTTGTGTTTGTACAGGTGGAGCGGCGGGTGTTCGTCAATAACATCATCGTCAGGTTCCACCCTGAGCTGGAGCTGGACGGCGACGAAGTGAAGACCATCATCTGCCGCTACCCAAGTCCCAAGGTGGTGCTTCCCCCGGCCCCGGCACCACCCGTGCCTATCATGTGAGTCTTGATGTGCTTAGTGTCAGCCACGTATTGATAGGAAGGACAGGTGTGTGGGGGAGCATAGAACTAATAGGGTTTGGATTGTTATTTGTATTTTGAGGTTTGGTTGTAATGAGGTTATGTTGCGGGGGTATACACATGTAATTCTTTATTCTTGACATTGGGGGTGGGGGAGTGACCTGCACCATTGTGACAAGTGTTCTCTCCGCAGCGCTGGCCCTGAACAGTCCATCACACCCACGCCGGTGGGGGAGGTGGAGATCCTGCTCATCATCTGTGCCATCCTGTTCCTGGCGCTGCTGCTGGTGGGCATGGCGTGCTCATACACATGCCTCAAGAAACGCAACATTAAGCTGGTGAGGCGGCGGCCCATGTCCCTGGGAACGCCCTCAGACATCACCAAAATGTCCGGCTCAACTCTCCTCTTCGACGGCGTCAAGATTCCCCGGGCACACGCCACCTCCACTTCAGACTCGCTCGTGCCTTCCGAGACGCTGCCCTCAGACTACCCCTCAGACCCGCCCTCCAGCGGCTCAGAGGTGGAGGAGATCGACATTCGGTCTGTGGAGCGCCGGTCCTCGGCAGTGTCCAGCAAGGAGCAGGAGGAGCACATGATGTATCTGAACCAGGCCTTCGAGCTGGAGGAGGACCGCCTGTCCTCTGTGTACTCCGAGGCACAGATGCAGAGTGACACTGAGCTGGTGGTGTCTCCACACGTGCCCAAGCCGCCCATGCCGTCCTTCCTGGTGAGGGTGAAGCGCGCCCCCACCCCGCCCCGCACTCCAGAGCCAGACTACCCTGTTCACCTGGCTCACTCCCAGTCCCTCACCACCATCGCCGAGCGTGACGAAAGCTTCCGCGCCGAGAGCTTGCCTGGGTCCGAGCATGCCATCATGGTGTCCGACGCAGAGTCCCTGCTGCCGCCGCCAGCCATCCTGCCTCCCCCTCAGTATGCCCAGACCGACCGCAGGCGGCAGCACATCCCTCGCCCGCCGCCCCCGCCCTCCGATTACAGCTCCGTGGCTCGCTCAGTGTCGGAACACGACCTGCACGTGGACATCCATAAGCGCGACCTGCGTCGCGTGGAGAATGTGGAGGTGTTGACGCAGCAGACCACAGATGTGCAGGAGACGGTGGAGCGCCACGGCCGCCGCTACATGGTGCGCCCGCCGCCTTCAGAGCCTGACTCAGAGTACCCCTCAGAAGCCCGCAGCGTGACGGACGTGGTGGAGGAGCTGCCGGTGGTGCCGCGCCGCCCCGACGTAACCACCCACATGGTGGACGACCGCCACGTGTCCACCATCACGGAGACCCACACCACCGAAGATGTGGAGCGACACCGACGCTTCATCAAACAGGTGAGACGCTGCACAGGTGTGAGTTGCCACCTAACCTTACCTCACCTTTGCTCAATTAATGTCACCCTCATGTTTGCCTCCCACTCTAACTCTTTCCTTTATCTCACAGTACCACATGAAGCCCAAGCCACTCCCGCCGCCCAAGTGGGACGTGAACATCCGCTACTACCCGGGACCCAAGTACGCCGACGAAGTGGAGTCCTCGGGACCGGAATGGGAAGGCTGCAGCGAGCCAGGCTCAGACGTGTTCCGCCAGCACCTGTACCACGCAGACTTGGACGACTTTGCCCACATGGAAGTTGAGGCTTTGGAACACCCGCCGCCACCTAACTGGAACGTGCTCCTGAGAGTGCTGGAGCCGCCTCGCACCGAGCAGGCCGTCCAGTACGTCCTGACGAAGGAAGACCGACAGAAGTGGCGCCAGATCATCTCCACAGAGTCCACGCTGCGCACCATGCTCACCACGGCCACCGTCAGGGAGGACTTCGAGCGGATCAGACACGACCAGAGGTGTGTGTGTGTGTGTGTGTGTGTGTGTGTGTGTGTGTGTGTGTGTGTGTGTGTGTGTGTGTGTTTGTGTGTGTGTGTGTATTTTGTGTATGTATGCGAGCTTCACACTTATAATTGTTCAAGAAAAGCCAAAAGCAAGACATTCGACTCACGCACTAATAAGCCCCATACTGAATGAGGAGCAAATAACCTCTTGTGCACGTGTTTTAAGTATCTCTCTCCCTCACCGTTGCCGCCTCCCTCAGGTACGAGAAGCTGTTCGAGCCCCGCAAGTGGGACGTCATCATCAGGATCCTGTCGCCGCCCAACACTCACGACCACATCGACTCCTCCTCCGAACCGCCCTCATGTTCCGACACCGAGAGTCTGCCTTCCAGGGACGGCCGCAGGTCAGTGCTCTCCTCCGCCTCATACTTATTCTCCTCCTCCTGAAGTAGATCACTTTTACTTTTATCTCCTTATTCTCTCCTCCTCCTCCTCCTGCTCCTCATTCTCCTTCTCCTCCTCCCCCTCTTTCCGTTCTTTCCTCCTTCTCCTCCTCCTCCTCCTCCTGCTGCTGCGAGTTACTCTTCCTCTTTTTTTCTCTCCACATGTTATTTTGTTCTTTCCTCCTCCTCCCTCTCCATTTCACCTCTCTCTCGGTTTCCTCATGCCTCACTGATCACTCAAAGGTCCCTCACGTACATTTACTTTCCTTCCCTACAACTCCTTGGGTGTCTCCCCTTCTCCTCTCACCTTGCCTTTTTTCCCACTCCCAAAGGAGTTCTCAGAATATCTCAAGCTTCCCCCTTCAAGTCTCTTCACTCTCTATTCCTTCGACGCTTTTCTTCATTCCCTATAATATTTTCTTTCACTACTCTTTCTCCTCTCCTTTCCTTTCATGTCACGGCCTCATTCTGGTTTCTCCTGCAGGTACCGCAAAAATGATTTTGCCCCTACTGGCCGCCGTCCTTCGTTGCCGCCCCTGTACGAATACGACTCTGAGGGCAATCCACTGGTGATGCGACGCCCCGGCCCGCCCTCCGCCCGCTCCCGTCGCTCCTCTAAGTGAGTGCTTCTCCCAAATGGTAGGCTGACATACACTGTTGATATATGGTGATAGAGAACCAGCTGTGTTCATGTGTGTACTAATGTTTGTGTGTGTGTGTGTGTGTGTGTGTGTGTGCTCACAGATCCAGCGTGCACTCTGGCTTCGACGTCCGTTCCATGACGGAGACTGAAGTGAACTTCGCTCGTCCTCCTGACACGTGGAGCGAGGCCAGCGGCCCCAGCGTGGTGAGTGCCCCGCGCTCCACTGCAGATCGCTCCCAGCCCGAGACCACCTACACCGTTCCTGTGTTGCCTGACGACGACTACCCCGATACTGACTTCGACGACCGCATGTCTGCCCGCACCGGCCGCTCCCTGGCGCGCTCCGCCTCGGAGTTCACCGAAGACTGGCGTCACCATGTGAGTTGCCTTCCTCCTTCCCCTCTCCTCCCTCACAGACTACGAGCCACCACCTGTTGACACATTCTGATCCCACAAGTCAGTGCCTACCCACACTAAACGCTCCTCTCTTAACTTCCAGGGGCCCGTGGAGACCTGGGAGTGGTCTAGTGAGGTGCCGCACCGTCAGCCGGGAACGCCCGGCGCCGAACATTTCGAGGAACCGCAGTTCAGTGACGTGATGACGTCTCCAGAAGGATCTCCGCGTCTAGTGGACCGCTACCGCCACCATCGGCAGCTCTACGAGGAGGATCCCGAGGGTGACGTGATGAGAGGCGCTTACGTGGTGCGGACGGAGCACCGTTCAGGCCGCAGCGCTCAGGGCGGGCTGGAGGAAGTGTTCTCCCGCACGCAGACAAAGATGTCGCACTGGGAGCACCACGAGTGACCCTAAGGCGATACGCGGCGCACAGCACCGCACGTCTCCAGCTACGCTTTGCTGACGCCGCCCGCCCCTGGTGACAGCCGTGGGGCACTGTGAAGGACCGGCAGGCGGGGCCATAGGGCACCGCGCCGCCCACACGGCCCACAACGCATCACGCTGAAGAATTAACAATCAAACGCAACCTGAGTGGTAGACTAATTCCCAGGTTTCGCGTGTGTGTGTGTGTGTGTGTGTGTGTGTGTGTGTGTGTGTGTGTCCATGTGTGTGTATGTGTGCATGTGTGTGTATGTGTGCATCTTAACGCGTGCGTGCATGCGTGGCGGCAAGCAGGGGCGGGTTGCTGCGCAACTAACAAGCTGCTGGGCATCAGCGGTGGTCTTATCGGCGCCTCGCCCACCCAGGCGTCCCACCCGCGCCAGCGCGGCGGGGCGGGGCAGACACGCAGCTCACGGTTGTCACAGTCCTAGTCAGCAGCATCAGCAGCAGCAGGGCAGGAGGCGCCGCTAGGACCGCCGCGCCTCGCCTCGGGGCACCGCCAGCACCTGTCACGCCGGCAGCTCTCACATGGGGGACGGTGGAGGGGGTGGCGGGATGGGGAGGTGAAAAAGGGGTCTGAAATGAGGGGATCGAAAAGTTACAGGTGGAGGCGAACGTGGGTTGAGCTGAGGGTGTGAAGGTGTGAGGGCTGCCCAGTGCCACGACAGGCTGCCGCGCGCCCCGTGGCCGAGCAGCTCCCGGCACACCGCTACAGGGCCGGGCAACAAGGGCTTACGGTGTACACAGATCGAAGGTAGTGACGCCATGTTCTTCCACTTAACGAAGTAAGAGACGCGGAAACTTACATATTGTAGAGGGACTCAAGTAGAGGAACACTAACCCACGTGATGGTTTTGTATTACTAACGTGAAAACTCTGTAGCGCCGAGACAGCGCTCAAGTGGTTTTTTGCATCCTTTCCGATGTGCAAAGGAGAAACACACGGTACAACAATTGGACATTTTGTGATAGACATTTTGAAAAATAACATGAGGTTTGCCAAAACTTTGATTCCTTATCACTGAATCCTTATTTCATTATCATTATTGTTATTACTTTCTTTTTTTTAGTTCTAATGTTTCTTTCAACTTTGCCTTTTTAAGTGTAATGATGTGAAGAGAGGACTGGTCGACAAGTGAAGACTTGGGACCAAGTGTAGCTCTCGTGACGCGGCCAGGCGAGGCGGGGCGCGCCCTGCCACACCTGCGCCGCCTGCACTGGCCAAGGTGTGGCGTGCCAATAATGTGTCGTCACAAGACTGGCTACTAATCATATTATTATCATACTATTCCCTCGCTAATGACGTAACCATGCCTGATTAATGCTACCTGCACTAATGAGGTCACACACACACACACCTGACCCACCTACACCTGACACCACTAATCACCTGACGTCACCAGTGATCTAACCAATCCTAATTGTTGTTATTTTGACGTTATTGTGTGTAGTGACGTCACCACCGCTAACTAACCAATGAGACTCCTTCAAAATGACGTCAGAGTTCAGAGGTGACCAATCACAGGCATTACTTTTATGGAGGGAAGAAAATTTGGTTACATGAAATGGGAAATTATAATTTTTGTGATAACTACTGGGAAAAAATGGAAATATGGGTTGTTTGACTGACGAACATAAAAGGAAAATAAAAGTACCTGACACTATACATACACCATTATTGTTAGCTTATAAAGGCAAGCAAGCGAAGAAAAAAATAATCAAAACAAAAATAAATTGCAGCAACCACTCTCCGTATGTACTCGTATGTATGTGTGTGTGTGTGTGTGCGTAAGTGTGTGTTTGAGTGCATGTACGAGTGCGTATGTGTGTGCGTTTAACAATGCTTTAAACCCACCAGCCATAATAGACTTTAATGATAAAACATATCTGTGTTTCATTTATCGCTTCCTGACTTTAATTGCATTCAAATGTCTCGCTCTGTTGAACACGTGTTGTGCAGGTGAAGTCACGGCAGAGGTCGAGAGGCAGACCACCTTAATCCTTTGATCAGTGTTAGTTTATCAGTAGAATAAAAGAAAACAAACTTAAAAACTCAATCACCATACACATGGCATCACAGTCTACAGAAAGGGGGTTAAAATCAGTGCTCTTGTGAATCTTCTTCCTTACTGATGATGGAAAATTCTATAGGGACAATAAATCAACCCATCCCTGGAAGCCAAAATATCAAGTATCCACCAGTAGCGTGAGACTAAAATCAATGAAAAAATGGAGCTTTTAAACTATGTGCCATTATCTAAAAAATGGCACCTGTGAAAACAAAACTATTGAACTTAACTTAGAACAGAGAGAGAGAGAGAGAGAGAGAGAGAGAGAGAGAGAGAGAGAGAGAGAGAGAGAGAGAGAGAGAGAGAGAGAGAGAGAGAGAGAGAGAGAGAGAGAGGGAGAGAGAGAACAAAGAGTACAGGCCTACAAGCACAGGAGTTCCCAGGAGGCACGAGGGAGTGAGGGAGTGAAGGAATGAGAGTGAGGGAGCGAGAGTGTTCCTGATGGCCCTGCAGCGGTGAGTTATGAGGCAGGGGCGGTGAGGGTGGGCCGGCCTGCCTGATCCCTGACGCCCCGCCCCGCCTGGATCTATGAGGTCTTTTGATTTCTCATGCTCGTTCATTTTCATTGTTTTGTCTGTTACGTATGTGAGGCGGTGTAAATTCATACATGCATTTGTACATATATATATACATACATACTTATATGCATACACATATACATACGTACATACATAGATCATACTTAAGATACGTGATTTTATACGTATTTTACATGGATACACACATATATATACGTATACACTGACACACGCATATGAAAACACACACAACACAACACAACACACACATACACACACACACACACACACACACACACACACACACACACACACACTGATAAACATTTTGGCATCCACAAGGTCAGTCACGCTGAAGTCAGAATGTCACCAGATATCAAAATGTCGACTGTCAGTGGAGAGCGGTTGACAGTTGCAGTGATTGGCGATGTATGTTTACAAAAATAGCACTTAACCTTTGTAATAACGTGCTATCTGTTGACAGTTGCAGTGATCGATGTATGTTTACATTGACGCATCTGTACATTTTCTTCATTGACGCAACAAGAAACTCGATTTGACCTTTGCTCATTTATTTCCTGTAAGTGTTTGACTGCGTACATTATACAAAATAATGATATCTTCATGCCAGTAAGTAGCGAGCCGGGGAGGAGGAAGGAGGGAGTGGCGAAGGCTCACCAGGAAATACAAAAGCCCAATACACAAAGCTAATACGTTAATTTCTCGCAATATAGAGCAAAACACAATATATCTGTATAGGGCAATATCGACGTAGAATTACTTGAACAACTGAATCCCAAAGTATGTACCTCACTAAGTCAAGGGACACCCTGTATACTTGTACATGTAAAAGAACAAACAGATAACTGTGTAGAGACAAACAATAAGCAGACAGACAGACAGACAGATAGAATAGTGTTTTTGTTTGATCTTTCAAGTAATTTGTGATAAAAGAAAACAATGAAATAATAGGAGGTAAAAACTATGACAAATGAAGTACATAGAGAAAAGGAAAACACAACCCTAAAAAATCACAGTCATCTGATGTATACTGAAAAAAATAAATAAAAAATAAAGGAAGACAAATAACAAATTAAAGTTTATCGATTTAAAATTCACGTCATCTATATAAAAAAAGAAAAAAAATACTAAAACCAATATAATTACACCAACAAAAAACCCAACCTTTTCTCTCCACACCAATAGCTAAAATAATTTCATAAACAAATACGAGTAAAAAACATATATATTCGAGGACATAGCCTTTTGTTTCCTTGAGGCAGGCGAGTCAAGACACCTGGCCACTTGAGCTTAATTAAGTTTACCTGGACACACACCAACCAAGTCTACCTTAATTACCTGCCTTATTAGAGCTTTTACGGCAGGGCAGGAAGCGGCAAGGGAAGGGAATGAAAGAAAGGAATGAAGGAGGGGAAGAAGGAGTGAGGGGAGGTCTTGAAGGAAGTCGAAAGGAGGAGAAAGAAGAAAAACAAGTGAGAAAAGACTCAGGTAAGAGACGAAAGGAGAAGGAAGTGAAAATAAAGAAATGAAGGAGGGGAAGGAGGAGTGAGGGAAGGTCTTGAAGGAAGTCGAAGGAAAGAGAAAGAGGGAGAGAAAGAAGAAAAGACGAGGAAAGACTCAAGTAAAGTGAGGAGGGAAGGAAGTGAAAAAAGAAAGGAATGAAGGAGGAAAAGGAGTGAAGGATGGCCTTGAAAGATGTTGAAAGAAAGAGAAAGAGAAGGAAAGAAAAGAAAAAGAAAAAAAAAAACAGAAGAAGAAGAAGAAGAAGAAGAAGAAGAAGAAGAAGAAGAAGAAGAAGAAGAAGAAGAAGAAGAAAGAAAAAAAAAACAGGTGAAAAAAGGCTCAGTTAAGACGCGAAGGAGAGAAGAAAGGGAAGTTGATATCAAACGTAAACAAACACAAAGGATAAGCAAGCAGCAGCAGCAGATCTATTGGCCCCAAGGAGACCCATATCAAAGGAGAAATAAAATAGAAAATTAAAAGAAGAAATGATGAGAAATTATGGATGAAGGCGAGAAAGAGAAAGGCCGATAAGAATGGAGAAACGGACAAAGGAAAGAGAAGAAAAATGAAAGTTGAATTACCATAAAAGAGAGAGAGAGAGAGAGAGAGAGAGAGAGAGAGAGAGAGAGAGAGAGAGAGAGAGAGAGAGAGAGAGAGAGAGAGAGAGGGAGGTGGAGGAGGAGGAAGAGGAGGGAGGAGATAAGTAAATAAACCTTCAAATAATTAAATGTTAGCTTTGCGACGCGACCCTTATCCATTCAGAGAGAAAGAGAGAGAGAGAGAGAGAGAGAGAGAGAGAGAGAGAGAGAGAGAGAGAGAGAGAGAGAGTAGAGTAGAGAGAGCAGAATACACAACGAAAAATTAAAAACACAAACAAAGAAACAAGATATAAAAACAATTCGCTATTTTTCCGCTTCATTCATCACTGCATAGATTACAGTGACGTCAGCGTGACCGGAGTGACGTAACACCCTTGACGTCATAACACGAGTTATTTACAGGTATAATTCTCGCTAGCTGCTTCGTGACGTCATGATGTGCCCCAGGGAAAACACAGGGACTCAATAGAAGAAGAAAAGTAGATGGTGATACAATGCTCTGTTTTAAAGGAGGGAGGGAGGGAGGGAAGGAAGGAGGGAGGGAGGGAGGGAGGGAGGGAGGGAGGGAGGGAGGGAGAGAATGAGGAAGGGAGGGAGAAAAAGAAAGAAAACAGAAAGAAAACAGAAAGAAGAAAAAAGAAAGAAAACAGAAAGAAGGAAGAAAGAAAGAAAAAAAAAACTAATAAAAGAAGAAAGTTAGGAGATGAAAGTAGCAAAACCTGGTTGATGATGAGAATGATGATGAAAAGGAGGAACATTAGGAGGAATGAGAAGAAAACAATGAGTAGTAGTAGTAGTAGTAGTAGTAGTAGTAGTAGTA
>CM035192.1:705475-717581 GCA_020233015.1 Callinectes sapidus
GGGCTGAATTGCTAAGGATAATTACTTAGGTGGATGTCAAAAGTGTAATTGGGGGTAATTATAATTGACATGCAGGTAATAATAATTGTGAGTGGGTGGGTGGTGGTGGTGGTGGTGGGTGGTGATGGTGGTAGTGGTGGTGGTGGGTGGTGTATTTAAGAAGGGGTGATAGTCATAATAGTCGTGAGAAAAGTGGTAGAAATAGTGGTAGCTGTGCTTTTAGAGATGATTGTGGTTATACTGGTGGTGATTGTGGTGATGGTGGTGATGGCGGTGGTGGTGGTGGTGGAGCAGAGTAATATCCATGGGGCTTTTCTTTCACGCTTGTAAACATCTTTTCTCAGCCCACCGTCCATGCCCCTGCTGAGTAAATTAATTGTGTAGCCCCAGGACTCTGTGATGTAAAAGTCTACACCATTCTTGACTCGAGGCCATTCACTAATACTACTAAAACCTGGAGAATATAACGTGAAGAAGAAAAAACTCTAATAATAATACTGTGAGCTGAAATACTCATTGATATTCTTTATAACGAAATATTTAGATAGCATAGATTTAACGTATGTATTGACTTTGTTATTTTTCCCTCCCCATAATTACGAAACTGAAATTTACACGATAAATATTTACTTTCCGAGGTTTGTTTGTATTTTTTTACTTCTCAACGAAAAGAAAGAAAAAAACATGAAAGAGTTGGGTGGTGCTTCAAAACAATGGTACTTTTACACATCATTACCGCGGGGGAGAGAGAGAGAGAGAGAGAGAGAGAGAGAGAGAGAGAGAGAGAGAGAGAGAGAGAGAGAGAGAGAGAGAGATTAAAAAAACAATCCCTCGAAAAAGATACAAAATAATATCAATAATAGTCAGTCCACTAAACAACAACAATAAAAACAACAACAACAACAACAATAATAACAAGAAAACAAACATAAATAGAACACGCCGGCAATTCTCTGGGGGCTTAGGACGCGGCACCGGTCAAGCCAGGTCACTAATTAGGTCGGAAACGTGTCCAGAACTCTATTATGCAACAAGAATAGTCCCTCTGAGGATGCTGGTGTTTGCTTGCTTGTCTCTTTGTTGTTGTTGTTGTTGTTGTTGTTGTTGTTGTTGATGATATTGTTGTTGTTGTTAATGTTATTGTCTTTTTTAATGTAAGAGGGAGAATTTGGCCAAAGGGAACAATAACAATAAAATAAGTAGCCCACTATTTTGCCAGTCCCCTTACAGATTCAAGATTAGCCAAAAGAAAGGGATAAATGTCTTGAAACTTTCTTATTTTTTAAGTAAGAGGAGGAAATTGGCAAAGGGGAACTATGACAATAAAGTTAAAAAGGACCACTAATTTGCCAGTCTCATTATAGATTCAAAATGAACCAAAAGACAGAAAAGAATATCTTAAAACCCCCCTCTTACCCTCTTCAGTATTGGGACACATTTTTACCACGAGCTTTGGGTATCATTAGACGATTCTATTGACATTAGGAAAGGTCTATGGGTGTCACAGGATTAATGGCTTGAGTCTGTGCTATTTCGAATCCCACATGAGTTTCTGGAGCTTTATGAAATCGACAAATGATAAGCGGAATAAATGTGAAAATGTGTCCCAGTACAAAAGAGGTTTGAATAAAGTGGAATAGGAAGGTGGAAATACAGAAGCAGGTAGGGAGTTCCAGGGTTTACTAGCTTCTATATTCTCACTTTCCTATGACTTGACTTTATTTTAAGAGGAAAATTTCGAAACATTTGTCCGTGTCTATTGTCTTTGGGTTTGTTTTGCTTATTATCCTCTACCTCGTTAGTTAGTGTTTGTTCTTCTCCTACCAACCAGATACGAGTTTTCTTTCTTTTGTTAACCTTTTTACTCCTTTTCCCAGCACTTTTATTAAATCTTACACGCTTTTCATTTTCATCGCTTTTCATACTTAATTTTCTGGGTTAGGTAAAATTTGTGCTTGTGTGTGTCTGTAATGATTAAGATTGTTAGTTTTTGTCTATCTAAATTTGCTTGCTGGCGAGTTTCCTAGTTTCTATCTTTTAGCTGTGTGTATCAATTTGTTTATTTGTGTGTTGGATAAAGTGTGTGTGGGTTTGTGTGTTTGTTTGTCTGTATTCGTTAGGTTAGGTTAGTTGTCTGTTAGTCTGTGGGTGTTTTGGTTTGTGGGTGTTTCTTAGTTTTTGTCTTTCTCTCCGTGTCCATTATTTTGTTTGTCTATTCTCGTGTTGGGTAAAGTGTGTGTGTGTGTTCGTGTGTCTCTTTGTTTGTCTGTAATGGTTGGCTTTATTTGTTTTTCTGTCTATTTAATTCTGTTTGTTTGTGTGTTTCTTAGTTTCTGTGTTTCATCCTGTTTGTCTGTTTGTATATTCTCGTGTTGGGTACAGTGTGTGAGTGTTCGTGTGTCTCTCTGTTTGTCTGTAATGGTTAGCTGTATTAATTTTTGTCTATCTAAGTCTGCTTGCTGGTGCGTTTAGTTTATCTTTTATCCTGTTTGTCTATTTGTCTATTTTCATGTTGAGTAAAGTGTGTGAGTGTTCGTGTCTGTCTGTTTATCTGTAATGGTAAGCTTTGTTTGTGTTACGTCTATTGAAGTCTGTTTGCTGGTGTGTTTCTTAGTTTGTCTTTTTTTTGTGTCTATCATTTTTTTTCTTTTGGTCTTTATGGTAATTCATGGTCAGATTTGTTAATTTATTGTATGTTGGTTTATCTGTCTGTTACTTAACTGTTAAATATATTACATGAATCGCAATTGTGTTAATGATAGCTTTTTTCTGTCTACCTGATGGATAATTCTGTCTGTCTGTCTGTCTGTCTATGTTGTTTAGTTGGTAGATACAATAGGTGTGATTGTTAATTGTGTTCACGATGCCCCTTCTCAGTCTGTTAGTTGGCTAAAGTCTGTCTGATTGTCTAGATGTTCCGTATACTCGTTTGTCTGTGTGTCTGTCTGTGTTGTCTGGTTGGTAGATACAATAGGTGATTGTTAATTGTGTTCTTGATGTCCTTTTCAGTGTGTTGGTTGGTTCAAGTCTGTCTGATTGTCTGGATGTCTGTCTATTAGTTCGTTTGTAAGTTTGCGTGTTGTTATGAAAGTCTTTATATGTAATAGTGAACTGTGTTACAAATCCTTCCGTCGATCTGTGTGTGTTAGGAAATATAGTAGTTAATCCATTGTTAGTTGCGAAAGTAATACATTTCTATCATTACAAATGGTTAGTATATTATATTATTGGTCTTTGTATTTCTGGTTAGTTCTATATCCAGCACGATCACTTGGCTGTCAGTTGGTGGTTCAGTTAGTAGTGTTAGTAGACTTGTCACTGAGAGAATTGTTTATCTACTTAGTGTGTTTGTGATTTCAATGAGAATAGGAGTTTTCAGTTCTTTCAGTTTTCTTCATGTTTCAGTTTTTACACTTACTCGACTATTTTCCACTGTTCATCGTTGTATTTGGGTCAATGAAGTTTGTTTTAATGTTTACTTCCAATTTCTTACCGTCTTTTTAATTTTCTTGGTCGCTTTTAATTTCTTTTGTTTCCTTCTCACTCACATCACGTCACCTCAGTGTTCGATGATAAGAAGTCATGTTTTTTTTCCTTTTTTTATTTTTTTTATTTTTCGTGATTTCACTTGAGTATATGTCCAGTTTTCCTACTTTCATGAAGGTCAGTCATCTATTTTCTGCTTATACTTTTTTCTTTCTTTTTGTGTATATAATAATTCTTCACACTTGTTCTATATTAAGTTCAGTGTATTCTTAATTCCACGTAATCGTCATCTTCCCATCAATTCTTCCTAATTTATTTTTCGTCCAGCAGTTTTCAATACACCTTCTTTTACTACGCCTCATTAGCATACTTTCACAACAAATAGTCAACTCACACCTAAACTATTCCATAATCCTCAAAGTTTTTTTCTCTGGCTTTATTTGAGTATTTTCTCCCTATAAAAAAATCTTTGGATGTCTTTCCTTTTCATTTCCTTCTTCCTTCTTTTCTTCACATTTTTGAGTAAGTTTACATTTTTTGTTAATTATCTAAATATTTCTTTCACACATTTACACGTTTTTCTTTTCATTTCATCATTATTAGTTTCAGAATCACTTAAGTTTCAGATTGCATATAGTCTCAGTCTCTCTCAGTCTCTCTCTCTCTCTCTCTCTCTCTCTCTCTCTCTCTCTCTCTCTCTCTCTCTCTCTCTCTCTCTCTCTCTCTCCCCGGGGCGGCAGAAAGTTTCCCACGCTCCCTCCCTTCAGATCAAGTCAAAGTCCTCAGCAGCAGCCACCAACAGACCACTGCAAAGGCGGCCACCAAACACCGGCCTCAGGGAAGTGGTGAGCCTGTCCTTGTGCGTGACCCTTCAATGCAATGGCACGTGCAAAGGGGGGAACAGATAACAGGTCGCCAAGTTAGTTTGAGCGCACCACGAACGGACAGAGTGGCGTGTGGTGACAGATGTGTGGCGTGTGGCGCTAGAGGGCGTGGTGGAGTGATGTGCTGACGGTAGGGGCGTGTTTGTCTATCTGCAGGACGCTCCTCTACCCGAGCAGGAGGGTCAGGATGCAGCAACAACAGCAGCAGCAGGAGAGGCAAGGGAATAGACACGCTAGGCTCAGCAGACTCGAGCTCCCAGCGGTGCCCTCTGTTGGCGGAAATGAGAAAATGTGGTTAAAACTTGAAATACGCATTCAATTTTTGGGCGAGATAAGTGAAATTTGCCACACACGAGAGGAATGGAGTGATGGAATGCTGGCAGATGTCGTTAGGAACTTGGAGTAAGCATTGCATTGTGGCGGAGAGAGAGAGAGAGAGAGAGAGAGAGAGAGAGAGAGAGAGAGAGAGAGAGAGAGAGAGAGAGAGAGAGAGAGAGAGAGAGAGAGAAAATAAAATGAATGGAAGAAAAATGCAAGAAAAGTAACTGCTATGAATGTCAAAATGAAAAAAAAACAACAACAACAAATAAAGCTAATGAAAAAGTAGAGACAAAGGCGACGTGGAAAAAATAAATGAAAAAAAACAAAAACAAAATCAAAACAAATAAAATAAAGGAAATAAATGAGACACTGATACATTCAAACAAAGAGAAAATTGAAAAAAAAATCAATCATTCACTTGCATAACAGATGGAACAAAACAAAACAAAACAAAACAAACAAAACAAACAAACAAGAGCTTTCATCCAATTTCTATGAACCACCAACACAATGATTCTCCTGTTATAAATCCACCCAAACAGCAGACATTCATTAAAAAACAGGAATAACACACACACGCACACGCACACACACACACATACACACACACACACACACACGCACGCACACACCACAGTAACGAGGTCAAAGGTCAATATAAACTCACCACAATGTCCCAATAAAAAAAGGTGTCACGGAATATCGAGGTCAAACGAGGCTATGCATTAAACTACGTACACCACAGGTCACACACACGTCACGGCTCTAACGGGGTCACAAAACAGGAGAGGATCATTTCGCCCCTCACTTGACATCACTTGCTTGGTGGGACTCTATAACTAAGATGGATATTCTAAAAAGCTCTACTCTATTCTTTCACCACAAGTGTTTCGGTAAGCAAAAAATATATATGAAGGCAGGTTTTTATAATTTTTTTTTCTGTTAATCTATCAAATGAAACATACGAACTCTATAACTAAGATGGATATGCTGAAACGCTCTACTCTATTCTTTCACCACAAAAGCCAAGAAATATATGAAGGCAGGTTTTTATAATTTTTTTTTCTGTTAATAATGTAGAAGTCTTGTTAATCTATCAAATGAAACATACGAACTCTATAACTAAAATGGATATGCTGAAACGCTCTACTCTATTCTTTCACCACAAGTGTTTAAAAAAGCCAGTAGATTTATGAAGGCAGGTTTTTATGAGTCTTTCTTCTGTTAATGGTGTAGAAGTCTTGTTAATCTATCAAATGAAACATACGAACTCTATAACTAAAATGGATATGCTGAAACGCTCTACTCTATTCTTTCACTACAAGTGTTTCAAAAAGCCAGTAGATTTATGAAGGCAGGTTTTTATGAGTCTTTCTTCTGTTAATGGTGTAGAAGTCTTGTTAATCTATCAAATGAAACATACGAACTCTATAACTAAGATTGATATTGTGAAACGCTCTACTCTATTCTTTCACCACAAGTGTTTCCAAAAAGCGAAGAATAAATGAAGGCAGGTTTTTAAGAGTCTTTCTTCTGTTGATGGTGTAGAAGTCTTGTTAATCTATCAAATGAAACATACGAACTCTATAACTAAGATGGATATGCTGAAATGCTCTACTCTATTCTTTCACCACAAAAGCCAAGAATATACGAAGGCAGGTTTTTATGAGTTTTTTTTTCTGTTGATAATGTAGGTCTTGTTAATCTATCGAATGAAACATACGAACTCTATAACTACGATTGATATGCTGAAACGCTCTTCTCTATTATTTCACCACAAGTGTTTCGAAAAGCGAAGAAATATATTAAGACAGGTTTTTCTATAATTTTATTTTGCTCTGTTAATAATGTAGAAGTCTTGTTAATCTATCAAATGAAACATACGAACTCCATAACTAAGATTTATATTGTGAAACGCTCTGTTCTATTATTTCACCACAAGTGTTTCGAAAAGCCAAAAATATATGAAGGCAGGTTTATAAGGTTTTCTTCTGATAATAATGTAAAAGTCTTCTTAATCTATCAAATGAAACATAGAAACTCTACAACTAAGATTGATTTTCTGAAACGCTCTACTCTATTCTCTCGGGTCTCGGAAAAAATGGCACAGGAAAAAATGGCACAGGAATAAATATGACCAGAAAAAATGGCACAGGAAGAAAAAAGGAACAGGAAATTATGGCACTTTTTTCAGGATAGGTTAGGTTAGGTTAATAATTTCCTGTTCCGTTTTTTTCCTGTGCCATTTTTTCTGGTCCCATTTATTCGTGTGCCATTTCTTTCCTCAGTGCCATATTTGCTTACATTCTATTCTTTCACCACAAGTGTTTCCAAAAGCCAAAATTATGTTATGGCAAGTTTTCTCCTCCTCCTCCTCCTCTTCTTCTTCTTCTTCTTCTTCTTTTTCTTCTTTTTCTTTTTCTTTTTCTTTTTCTTTTTCTTCTTCTTCTTCTCCTTCTTTTTCTTCACTTCTAAGCAAATGATCTAAACTGCCCTGGTTGTCGACAAGGATAACCACACCAGTGAGAGAGTTCAAAGATTTAACTCAATCCTTTCAGTACCAGGACGTTTTGATGTCGCCAATATATCAATCAATCACCAAATATTTATCAGCCTAACCCACACACCATCAATAATATTCACCACCACCCAGCATTGATCTGTGTTATTGATGGTGGGTGGGCCGCTTTAAAGGGCTCGACACGCATACCAAAAGATTCATGTCACATCTAAAAAGGAGGCAACAGAAGACGGTCACTTGTTAAGGTTTACACTAAAGGATTCACAATACAAGTGTTCCATTATGAAGGGTTGATAGTAGGTCACGATGAGTTATACAGAGGGGGGGTGGGGTGTCAGACTACTAAGGTCATACTAGATCCTATTATATCACACTACATTACAAGAGGTCACACTACAAGGATCACATACTGGATTCTAAGAGGTCACACTATATCACACTGGGGCCACACTATAAAACATCACACTAAGGTCAAACTACATCACAATGAGGTCACACTAAAAAGACTACACTAGGATCACACTAGATTCTAAGAGGTCACGCGACATCACACAAAGGTCACACTAAAAAGACTACAGTGGGGTCACACTAGATTATAAGAGGTCACACTACATCACACTGAATTCTAATATCACACTACACACTAAAGTCACTCTGGATTCCAAGAGGTCACAATGAAAAACTAAGCACCACAGCATAGCGAATCATGGGTATCAAAAAGGGGTCACAGTGCAGGGAGTCACAAGAAGTCACACTGGGGGTCACAGGGGGTCACATCAGGGGACCGACTCACCGGGGTGGAGTGGGCGGGGGCGGGGGTCGCTAGGGGGCGCCACATCTTGCACGTAGCGATGGGGGGCGGCATCAGTAGGGGGGGCGGTTGAACCTGGAGGGGGGGGAGGGAGGGGGAAGTAGCAGGGGGGATGGGGATGGGGGTGGGGAGGGGGTGGGGGGAAAGTGACGTGAGGGAAGAATGAATTAATATAAAAAGCTTCAAGTTTAAGTTTAGTTTAAGATTATTTCCCTCCTCCCCTCCTCCCCCCCCCGGGTTATCTGAGCACGAGGTAAGTTTGGGTACATTCCCTGCATCCAAGTTTCCTTTCCCCTGTCAGTGTTATTGCTTGGTGGTCCGCGTGACTCTCCCCAGCAGCGGCAGAAGGAGGGCGTGTCGTTGCCTATCATTGCATTACCATCGCTTCGGCCACGGCTCACCCACGGACATTAACCCCTTCACTACTGGGACACATTTCTACCTTGAGTTTTGGGTATGACTAGATTTTTTTTGGACACCAGGGAGCTTCTATGGAGGTCGGGAAGAAGAGGAAGAGAAGAGCTGGAGTGACTAGTGGTTAAGGTTGAATATTTACATGGTTATAATTTTCCAGGTCACTTTGTCCACCTGCTCTCTTCTCCCTTCAATAATCTCTCTGATGGCTTGAAGTACAGTTAACCTCTTCACTGCTGGGACGCATTTCTACCATGAGTTTTGTGTGTGGTAAGACGATTTTATTGACATTATGAAGGGTCTACGGAGGTCAGAAGATTAGTGGCCAAAGCCTTCACTGTTTTAATTCCCTCACACGAGTTTCTGAAGCTTTATAAAATCGACGAATAATGAGCAGAGTGAATATTAAAATGCGTTCCAGACCTGAAAGGGTTGACACTCAGCGCACTATATCACTATGCGGCGCCTCTTTTATATCAATCAAATCAACCTTGACTCATAAAGCAGAGAGTATCAACTTAACACTATACCATACCAGCAGAACTCCTTCATTGTGGGTGGTGGTTGCTCTTCTTAACCTACTATGTAAAGCACACATCATTAACTTTCTCCCTTCACTATATCACTACTTTCACATTCTACAGTACCTTTTATACCAATCAAATCAATCTTGCCTCCTTATAAAGCAAAATATTAACTTACACCCTTAATTTCCCTTGTGGGTGGTGGTTGCTTTTCTTATCCTACTATATAAAAAGCGCAATAACTTTTTCCCTACACCATATCAGTGCTCTAAAACTTCCCCATCATGAGTGCTTCACAGTTCTTAACGTCTTGTATACAGCAGGAAGAACACTGAGATTCTCCCATTCATGTCAGTTTTCTGTGTGGTGATCCTCACGTGGTGAGTGGTTTCAGTTTGGTGTTCGTGAGACAAAGCTGGACGAGTGTTAAGATCCTCCCCACACCTTACTAGTGCCTAATAACTCTTCCATAAAGAGTACCTTGAAGTTGTTGTTCTTCATCTTTATATTTAGAAGAGATGAAATTAATTTTCTCTCAACACTGTACTACAATAGAGCTGTTTTACCCTGTATAGTGATTTGTTGCTCTTGATGCCTTAATTAAGGCCTAGCCATACTATGGAGCAGTGCCCGATAGGAAAACAGTGCAGCCACGTCACTATGGGTGACGTCAGAAGCGTTAAAAGGACAGGCACTGATATGGCAACAGAAAATGCTACCAGATCCATATAAACCCTTTACTCGTGAACAGAGCCCGTCAGGCTCGACCCTCACCGGGCAATGTCTACCTATGGTCTCGTATACTGCCCCACGCCGCTCGAAAGGTGGTTCAGTGGAGCAGTTCACGTCATTCAGTAGACAATAATAGAATAGCAAAGTGTGAGAACAGCCTTACCATGCGAAGCGCAGTAGACAAGGAAAAAACAAACAAACTACTAGCTTTGTGGTGGATAATCCTTGCAGCTCGTGTGAAAAATAAGAGAAAAAAAATAGCGCGCAGAAGAGAGTGTAGTGTAAAGAATGGTTACGTGGAAGAGGAGAGTTTTGTATTAGAACAGGATATGGTAACTGTGTTCGCCTGTCGGGGACTGCTTGTTGATGTGGACAGGGCTTTATACATAGTGTCCTCTGAGTCAAGATACATGCCTCTGGATTTGATAGTTTAAGTAATTGTAGCTTAAAAATACTCGATACACTTGTGCTTTGTTTTGTTTTATTCAGCAAAAAATTAACGTGTGTGTAGTGGGGACTGCTCGCCTGGGCAGGTGCTCCTCGCCTGCTGGCTACCCAATCCAGTCGTGTCATGTGGCATTAAATCATTATTATTTGTGTACAATGAACCGTGTCAAAGCCTTACAAGGAACAGGCACCAAATGATAAAATAAATTTTTGTACGTCTCAGTGAAGAATATGCAGAAGTTACACAGTAATACAGTGTTATTTTTCAAACATACGTGGAAACTCACCACCTTCATATGGACAGCCCGGTAATCCCACCACGACTGGGAATGTCCTCTTTGGTGGTACGGTATTCCTTCCAAGTCTTTCTAAACTGTGTCTTGTTCCGTGAACTTTAGTCGCAGATGATTTGCGTTTGTTTTCTTGAACTGACAGTGAGGCTTCGTATTACCACCTGAACGATACTGTCTTGAGCTGCATTCCCACCACAAAGTGAATATCCTCACCGAATATTCTGTGTTACTGGATAGGAAACAAACATTCACCCTAACAAAAAGATACACTTTGTCAGTCAGCTGGTTGGCGAGGCCTATCACTTTTGTGTCAATACGTCAGCTGTTGGGTTGGTGTAAAGGGGAGGAAGGGGGGGAGGGGTGACGCCTGCAGTGAGTTGTCATGTATGCTTAAAAAGTAACTCTTGATTAACCACTATATTGTCCTGTTACTGTAATGCCACCAGCACAGCCTTCCGTTCCCTCTTTCTTGTCAGTGTGTTTAAATAACCCTTAGGGACCTATTCATTATAATAAATTCATTAAGGAACTAATGTCTCAACTGACTGGGCGAGAATTTAATTCTTAATAACTTCCACAAGAACTATCAAAGCAGTCCCAGGAATGACTTATGTTCCTCTAAGTAATTTTGTTTGCATTCCTTGATTGATTTCATTAATGGGATAATAGATCCCAAAGTTGAGTAGGAAGGTGGGAGGAGCGAGTGAAATGAGATGTATAGAGGCGCCTGGCAAGCTAGATGGCGGAGCGCCACCACCACCTTCATTCACCGACTCTCTTGTCTGCCTTGGTAGTAAATGCCTTACGTTTTGAATGAAGGATACTGCAGCGCTATATATATGCATTACGAAAAGACAATGACAATAGTTTTGTGATGAAGTGGTGAATTAAAGTGTATTAAAGTGATCATGCTGGAGCATTTGACATATTATGCAGTGTGCTAGAAAGGCCAGACACTCCCCTGTTTATCATGCAGCAAGTTGTCACCGACTGTCTTCTCTGTCTGGCAGGATGTATTGATCCAATTGAGTGCCGATATATTATGCTATAGTTATATACGGATAGTACGGCCAGTATACAGTGGCGGTCGAGTGTGTATTGTAATATGTATCTGAGACCTGTTTGCCCGCCAGAATGACATAACATGGTGGTCTTCATGGCGGTCTTGATACAATGTGCGTCGAATGTGTATAGACGCTCACATGGCTATCTCCACATTTCAGTCTTGCGAAGGGCGACTACAAAGCTGAGATGTGGTAAACAAGAGTTGTAGGTGTCATGTCAGGTCAGGTTAGGTAGAAGTAAGTGGTGAAATTTGTGTGATTTGTTTTTCTGTTCTTGTCACCTCCAGCTTCACCAAGAACATATTGTGAGTCAATTATGGTGACAGATAAAGGAAAATTTTGTAAATAGGCTTTGTTTTAGAGATCAAAGCGAGTTGTCTTTCTTTCATCAATTACATTCACCATTTTTGCTTAAACAAGAACTGCATTTATTGAATAACCGGAGATATTAGAGCGCTTAAAAAAATTCAGATTAACCAGTATATTGTGTAGCTGTGTGTGTGTGTGTGTGTGTGTGTGTGTGTGTGTGTGTGTGTGTGTGTGTGTGTGTGTGTATTGTGTGTGTGTGTGTTGTGTGTGTGTGTGTGTATTGTGTGTGTGTGTGTGTGT
>CM035192.1:769167-786667 GCA_020233015.1 Callinectes sapidus
GAGAGAGAGAGAGAGAGAGAGAGAGAGAGAGAGAGAGAGAGAATGAAAAAAAATGAATGGAAGAGAAATGCAAGAAAAGTAACTGGTGTGAATGTCAAAATGAAAAAAACAACAACAACAACAAATAAAGCTAATGAAAAAGTAGAGACAAAGGCGACGTGGAAAAAATAAATGAAAAAAAAACAAAAACAAAATCAAAACAAATAAAATAAAGGAAATAAATGAGATACTGATACATTCAAACAAAGAGAAAATTGAAAAAAAAAATCAATCATTCACTTGCATAACAGATGGAACTAAACAAAACAAAACAAAACAAACAAAACAAACAAACAAGAGCTTTCATCCAATTTCTATGAACCACCAACACAATGATTCTCCTGTTATAAATCCACCCAAACAGCAGACATTCATTAAAAAACAGGAATAACACACACGCGCACACGCACACACACACACACACACACACACACACACACACACACACACACACACACACACACACACACACACACCACAGTAACGAGGTCAAAGGTCAATATAAACTCACCACAATGTCCCAATAAAAAAAGGTGTCACGGAATATCGAGGTCAAACGAGGCTATGCATTAAACTACGTACACCACAGGTCACACACACGTCACGGCTCTAACGGGATCACAAAACAGGAGAGGATCATTTCGCCCCTCACTTGACATCACTTGCTTGGGACTCTATAACTAAGATTAATATGCTGAAATGCTTTACTCTATTCTTTCACCACACGTGTTTCGGAAAGCAAAGAAATATACGAAGGCAGGTTTGTATAAGTTTTTTTTTCTGTTAATTTATCAAATGAAACATACGAACTCTATAACTAAGATGGATATGCTGAAACGCTCTGCTCTATTCTTTCACTACAAGTGTTTCAAAAAGCCAGTAGATTTATGAAGGCAGGTTTTTATGAGTCTTTCTTCTGTTAATGGTGTAGAAGTCTTGTTAATCTATCAAATGAAACATACGAACTCTATAACTAAGATTGATATGCTGAAATGCTCTACTCTATTCTTTCACCACAAAAGCCAAGAATATACGAAGGCAGGTTTTTATGAGTTTTTTCTGTTGATAATGTAGGTCTTGTTAATCTATCGAATGAAACATACGAACTCTATAACTAAGATTGATATGCTGAAACGCTCTTCTCTATTATTTCACCACAAGTGTTTCGAAAAGCGAAGAAATATATTAAGACAGGTTTTTCTATAATTTTATTTTGCTCTGTTAATAATGTAGAAGTCTTGTTAATCTATCAAATGAAACATACGAACTCTATAACTAAGATTGATATTGTGAAACGCTCTGCTCTATTATTTCACCACAAGTGTTTCGAAAAGCCAAAAATATATGAAGGCAGGTTTATAAGGTTTTCTTCTGATAATAATGTAAAAGTCTTCTTAATCTATCAAATGAAACATAGAAACTCTACAACTAAGATTGATTTTCTGAAACGCTCTACTCTATTCTCTCGGGTCTCGGAAAAAATGGCACAGGAAAAAATGGCACAGGAATAAATATGACCAGAAAAAATGGCACAGGAAGAAAAAAGGAACAGGAAATTATGGCACTTTTTTCAGGATAGGTTAGGTTAGGTTAATAATTTCCTGTTCCGTTTTTTTCCTGTGCCATTTTTTCTGGTCCCATTTATTCGTGTGCCATTTCTTTCCTCAGTGCCATATTTGCTTACATTCTATTCTTTCACCACAAGTGTTTCCAAAAGCCAAAATTATGTTATGGCAAGTTTTCTCCTCCTCCTCCTCCTCCTCTTCTTCTTCTTCTTCTTCTTTTTCTTCTTTTTCTTTTTCTTTTTCTTTTTCTTTTTCTTCTTCTTCTTCTTCTCCTTCTTTTTCTTCACTTCTAAGCAAATGATCTAAACTGCCCTGGTTGTCGACAAGGATAACCACACCAGTGAGAGAGTGTCAAGGATTTAACTCAATCCTTTCAGTACCAGGACGTTTTGATGTTGCCAATGCATCAATCAATCACCAAATATTTATCAGCCTAACCCACACACCATCAATAATATTTACCACCACCCAGTATTGATCTGTGTTATTGATGGTGGGTGGGCCGCTTTAAGGGCTCGACACGCATACCAAAAGATTCATGTCACATCTAAAAGGAGGGAACAGAAAACGGTCACTTGTTAAGGTTTACAGTTTTACACTAAAGGATTCAAAATACAAGTGTTCCATTATGAAGGCTTGATAGTAGGTCACGATGAGTTATACTAAACTACAGAGGGGGGGGGGGAGGGTGTCACACTACTAAGGTCACACTAGATCCTAATATGTCACACTACATCACAAGGGGTCACACTACAAGGATCACATACTGGATTCTAAGAGGTCACACTATATCACACTGAAACCACACTATAAAACATCACACTAAGGTCAAACTAGATCTCAAGAATCGTTCGAGAAAATATTATATACCTCAAGTAATTGTAAAAGGTGAACAAGTCCAACGTGTTTCTCATACCAAATTTCTAGGTTTACACATAGATGAGAACGTAAACTGGTCATACCATATTAACGAGGTGTGCACTAAATTATAAAAAATATGTGGGGTTTTATATCGGGTTCGTCACCAACTAACTACAGAATCTCTGCTTAACATCTACTATACCCTATGTTATCCCCACCTGATCTACTGTGTCTCGATTTGGAGTTCTACATGGCCGTCGTTCTTAAGTAAAATATTCATTGCCCAAAATAAAATTGTTAGATGTATTATGTTTAAGAAAAAATTGATTCTGCTTGCTGTATTTATCCTCAATTAAATTTATTAAATTTTAAATTCATTAAAACGTATTTCGTGTTATTGCTCATTTACAAGAATGTTAATATATTTCCAGGTAAGAAACTTTTCACAGTGTTAGACAGCATCCGTAATACAAGAAGTAGTAATGTTAATCTGGTATGTCCATATTTTCATACATCTCTCTACAAAAATAGTGTGTTATGTAACGGTCCTCAACTATGGAATTCACTGCCTACAGACTTGAAATCTTTGTTATGCACTAATAATGTACTTCAATTTAAAAAGAAAATTAAAAGTTATTTATACTCTTGTCAATCACAATCATAGCTTACGTTATTTCTCGCAGAATGTTGTGACGCGTTCTTTTTCTTTCTGTCTTTCTTTCTTTTTTTCATAAAATTCTATGTACTAATGTTATAATTGCTTGCTTGTGTGGGAGAGTTTGTACTTCTTTGTATTATTAGAATTCTAAGCTATATTTATATACAATTTTCTTATGTATATGCATACAAGTATTTTGCCTGTACTTATGCACAAATGATGTTTTTTTTCCTCTTTAACTCCTTTGTCAATGAGCATCAGCTCGACAGATGATGCTAAAGCTACTTCAATATAAGTATTGTTGTATTGTTTGTATATATATAATAGCAATAAATTTACTTTACTTTACTTTACTTTACTTTACACTACATCACAATGAGGTCACACTAAAAAGACTACACTGGGGTCACACTAGATTCTAAGAGGTCACACTACATCACAATGAGGTCACACTAAAAGACTACACTGGGGTCACACTAGATTCTACGAGGTCACACTACATCACAATGAGGTCACACTAAAAAGACTACACTGGGGTCACACTAGATTCTAAGAGGTCACACTACATCACAATGAGATCACACTAGATTCTAAGAGGTCACACTACATGACAATGAGGTCACACTAAAAAGATTACACTGGGATCACACTAGATTCTAAGAGGTCACACTGCATCACAATGAGGTCACACTAAAAAGACTACACTTGGGTCACACTAGATTCTAAGAGGTCACACTACATCACAATGAGGTCACACTAAAAAGATTACACTGGGATCACACTAGATTCTAAGAGGTCACACTACATCACAATGAGGTCACACTAAAAAGACTACACTTGGGTCACACTAGATTCTAAGAGGTCACACTGGATCACAATGAGGTCACACTAAAAAGACTACACTTGGGTCACACTAGATTCTAAGAGGTCACACTACATCACAATGAGGTCACACTAAAAAGACTACACTTGGGTCACACTAGATTCTAAGAAGTCACACTGGATCACAATGAGGTCACACTAAAAAGACTACACTGGGGTCACACTAGATTCTAAGAGGTCACACTACACTGGGGGTCACAATGGAATACAAAGCACCACAGCACAGCGAATCATGGGTATCAAAAGGGGTCACAGTGCAGGGAGTCACAAGAGGTCACACTGGGGGTCACATCAGGGAACCGACTCACCGGGGTGGAGTGGGCGGGGGCGGGGGTCGCTAGGGGGCGCCACATCTTGCACGTAGCGATGGGGGGCGGCATCAGTAGGGGGGGCGGTTGAACCTGGAGGGGGGGGAGGGAGGGGGAAGTAGCAGGGGGGATGGGGATGGGGGTGGGGAGGGGGTGGGGGGAAAGTGACGTGAGGGAAGAATGAATTAATATAAAAAGCTTCAAGTTTAAGTTTAGTTTAAGATTATTTCCCTCCTCCCCTCCTCCCCCCCCCGGGTTATCTGAGCACGAGGTAAGTTTGGGTACATTCCCTGCATCCAAGTTTCCTTTCCCCTGTCAGTGTTATTGCTTGGTGGTCCGCGTGACTCTCCCCAGCAGCGGCAGAAGGAGGGCGTGTCGTTACCTATCATTGCATTACCATCGCTTCGGCCACGGCTCACCCACGGACATTAACCCCTTCAGTACTGGGACACATTTCTACCTTGAGTTTGGGTATGACTAGACGATTTTTTTTGTGACACCAGGGAGCTTCTATGGAGGTCGGGAAGAAGAGGAAGAGGAGAGTTGGAGTGACTAGTGGTTAAGGTTGAATATTTACATGAAGTTGTATTTTTCAAGCCACTTTGTCCACCTGCTCTCTTCTCCCTTCAATAATTTCTCTGATGGCTCGAAGTACAGTTAACCCCTTCACTGCTGGGACGTATTTTTATCAAGAGTTTTGTGTGTGATAAGACGATTTTATTAACATTATGAAGGGTCTATGGAGGTCGGAAGATTAGTGGCCAAAGCCTTCACTGTTTTACTACCTCACACGAGTTTCTGAAGCTGTATACAATCGACGAATAATGAGCAGAGTAAATATGAAAATGTGTCCCAGACCTGAAAGGGCGCACTTCATCACTATGCGGCGCCTCTTTTATATCAATCAAATCAACCTTGACTCATACAGCAGAGAGTATCAACTTAACACTACACCATACCACCAGCAGAACTCCTCCATTGTGGGTGGTGGTTGTTCTTCTTAACCTACTATGTAAAGCACACATCATTAACTTTCTCCTTTCACTATATCACTACTTTCAAATTCTACGGTACCTTTTATACCAATCAAATCAATCTTGCCTCTTTATAAAGCAAAATATTAACTTACACCCTTAATTTCCCTTGTGGGTGGTGGTTGCTTTTATTATCCTACTATATAAAAGACATTTTAACTTTCTCCCTACACCATATCAGTGCTCTAAAACTTCCCCATCACGAGTGCTTTGCTGTTCTTAACGTCTTGTATACAGCAGGAAGAACACTGAGATTCTCCCATTCATGTCAGTTTTCTGTGTGGTGACCCTCACGTAGTAAGTGGTTTCAGTTTGGTGTTCGTGCGGCATAAAGCTGGAGGAGTGTTAAGATCCTCCCCACACCTTACTAGTGCTTAAGAACTCTTCCATAAAGGGTGCCTTGAAAATGCTGTTCTTCATCTTTATATTTAGAAGAGATAAAATTAATTTTCTTCCAACACTGTACCACAATAGAGCTGTTTTACCCTTGATGCCTTAATTAAGGCCTATCCATACTATGGAGCAGTGCTCGACAGGAAAACAGTGCAGCCACGTCACTATGGGTGACGTCAGAAGCGTCAAAAGGACAGGCACTGATATGGCAACAGAAAGTGCTACCAGATCCATATAAACCCTTTACTCGTGAACAGAGCCCGTCAGGCTCGACCCTCACCGGGCAATGTCTACCTATGGTCTCGTATACTGCCCCACTCCGCTCGAGAGGTGGTTCAGTGGAGCAGTTCACGTCATTCAGTAGGTAATAATAGAATAGCAAAGTGTGAGAACAGCCTCACCATGTGAAGCGCAGTAGACAAGGGAAAAAACAAACAAACTACTAGCTTTGTGGTGGATAATCCTTGCAGCTCGTGTGAAAAATAAGAGAGGAAAAAATAGCGGGCAGAAGAGAGTGTAGTGTAAAGAATGGCTACGTGGAAGAGGAGAGTTTTGCATTAGAACAGGATATGGTAACTGT
This sequence comes from Callinectes sapidus, assembly GCA_020233015.1. Classification (NCBI taxonomy): domain Eukaryota; kingdom Metazoa; phylum Arthropoda; class Malacostraca; order Decapoda; family Portunidae; genus Callinectes; species Callinectes sapidus. Next base: position 775,488 of record CM035192.1, read on the forward strand.
GATCGCCTGACGGGGACTGTTTGTTAATTAATGTGGACAGGGCTTTATACATAGTGGGAGTCAATCCACTATGTCAATACACATCCTGGGAGTCAAAATACATGTCTCTGGATTTGATATTTTAAGTGATTGTAACTTAAAAATACTCGATACACTTGTGCTTTGTTTAGTTTTATTCAGCAAAAAATTAACGTGTGTGTAGTGGGGACTGCTCGCCTGGGCAGGTGCTCCTCGCCTGCTGGCTATGCAATCCAGTCGTGCCATGTGGCATTAAATCATTATTATTTGTGTACAATGAACCGTGTCAAAGCCTTACAAGGGACAGGTACCAAATGATAGAATAAATTTTTGTACGTCTCAGTGAAGAATATGTAGAAGTTACACAATAATACAGTGTTATTTTTCAAACATACGTGGAAACTCACCAGCTTCATAAGGACAGCCCGGTAATCCCACCACGACTGGGAATGTCCTTTTTGGTGGTACGGTATTCCTTCCAAGTAATTCTAAACTGTGCCTTGTTCCGTGAACTTTAGTCGCAGATGATTTGCGTTTGTTTTCTTGAACTGACAGTGAGGCTCCGTATTACCACCTGAACGATACTGTCTTGAGCTGCATTCCCACCACAAAATGAGTATCCTCACCGAGTATTCTGTGATACTGGATAGGAAACAAACATTCACCCTAACACAAAGATACACTTTGTCTGTCAGCTGGTTGGCGAGGCCTATCACTTTTGTGTCAATACGTCAACTGTTGGGTTGGTGTGAAGGGGAGGAAGGGGGGGAGGGGTGGCGCCTGCAGTGAGTTGTCATGTATGCTTAAAAAGTAACTCTTGATTAACCATTATATTGTCCTGTTACTGTAATGCCACCAGCACAGCCTTCCGTTCCCTCTTTCTTGTCAGTGTGTTTAAATAACCCTTAGGGACCGATTCATTATAATAAATTCATTAAGGAACTAATGTCTCAACTGACTGGGCGAGAATTTAATTCTTAATAACTTTCACAAGAACTATCAAAGCAGTCCCAGAAATGACTTATGTTCCTCTAAGTAATTTTGTTTGCATTCCTTGATTGATTTCATTAATGGGATAATAGATCCCAAAGTTGAGTAGGAAGGTGGGAGGAGCGAGTGAAATGAGATGTATAGAGGCGCCTGGCAAGCTAGATGGCGGAGCACCACCACCTTCATTCACCGACTCTCTTGTCTGCCTTGGTAGTAAATGCCTGATGTTTTGAATGAAGGATACTGCAGCTCTATATATATGCATTACGAAAAATCAATGACGATAATTTTGTGATGAAGTGGTGAATTAAAGTGTATTAAAGTGATCATGCTGGAGCATTTGACATAATGCAATGTGCTAGAAAGGCCAGACACTCCCCTGTTTATCATGCAGCAAGTTGTCACCGACTGTCTTCTCTGTCTCGCAGGATGTATTGATCCAATTGAGTGCCGATATATTATGCTACAGTTATATACGGATAGTACTGCTATATACTTTTTTATAGTATACAGTGGCGGTCGAATGTGTATTGTAATATGTATCTGAGACTTGTTTGCCCGCCAGAATGACATAACATGGCGGTCTTCATGGCGGTCTTGATACAATGTGTGGCTATCTTCACTTTTCAGTCTTGCGAAGGGCGACTACAAAGCTGAGATTTGGTAAACAAGAGTTGCAGCTGTCAGGTCAGGTTAGGTAGAAATAAGTGGTGAAATTTGTGTGATTTGTTTTTTCTGTTCTTGTTACCTCCAGCTTCACCAAGAATGTATTGTGAGTCAATTATGGTGACAGATAAAGGAAAATTTTGTAAATAGGCTTTGTTTCAGAGATCAAAGCGAGTTGTCTTTCTTTCATCAATTACATTCACCATTTTTGCTTAAACAAGAACTGCATTTATTGAATAACCGGAGGAGATATTAGAGCGCTTAAAAAAATTCAGATTAACCAGTATATTGTGTAGCTGTGTGTGTGTGTGTGTGTGTGTGTGTGTGTGTGTGTGTGTGTGTGTGTGTGTGTGTTCGTGTGTTGTGTGTGTGTGTGTTCGTGTGTTGTGTGTGTTGTGTGTGTGTGTGTGTGTGTGTGTGTGTGTGTGTATTTGTGTGTGTGTGTGTGTGTGTGTGTGTGTGTGTTGTGTGTGTGTGTGTGTGTGTGTGTGTGTGTGTGTGTGTGTGTGCGCGCGCGAATGCGTGCGTGCGAACATTTTTTGCTGCACACAACTTTTAACGTTAATTTTTTTCAAAATTTACAAAACACAATATATGTGTAGAGAGTATTTACAATTATCTAAACTACTAAATCTTGAAGTCTGTTAATTCTGGGGACGCCCTGTATGCAACACGAACACCAGGAACATTCTCCCTGCTATGTACACCTTCCTTATCACTGCCTGTCTTGAGTGGTTTGTTTCTCCAAGCCCTCCCACACAGCACACAGAGAGAGAGATCATTAACATTCTCCCTCATTGCTATTCTTAACCTCCTATATAAATGCAACACGATGGATGATGCCCTGCAGCGCGCCACACCAGGTAAAGAGGCAGTTTCAACCTTTCGCTGCGGTACGATAACTTCCACACACGCTCCGGCAGCAAATTGCCCGTTTATTTAACTTATATTTGGTAAACTTTGAAATTTACCTTCCCTCCTCTTGAAAAAAAGGGTGCCTACACGCGCAGTACATTACACCCTCCCCCTATTTCCCCTCCCTTAAAAAAAGAGGAAGTAAGAGAGCGAGAGGTGAAAAAAGATTGGGTGGTGGAGGAGGAGGAGGAGGAGGAATGCGGGAGGGAAGGAAAAATATGCACTAACAGAGAGAGAGAGAGAGAGAGAGAGAGAGAGAGAGAGAGAGAGAGAGAGAATAAAATGGATTTTGAAGTTTGTTTATCATTTTGATGAAGTAGAGAGAGGTTAAATGTAGCGCAGGGAAGGGAAGGGAAGAGGTGGAGTGGAAAACAACAGTTGAGAAGGGACGGGAATGAAAGTTAACAAAGGAAGATAAGAAAAGCCAAGGTGAGGTGAGGTGAGGTGAGGTGAGGTGAGATAACGTGAGGTAAGGTATGGCATGGCAAGGTAAGGTATGATAAGGTGAAGTAAGGAAAGTAGATAAAATAAATGGATGAATGAATAAGGAGGGAAGGAAGAGCAGTGATTAAAGTGAGGTAAAGGAGAAGAGAGTGAGTGAATGAATAAAGGAAGTAAGGAAGGAATGAAGGGAAGGCAAGGGAATGGAAACGGAAAATAGGTGGAAAAATGGAAGAAAACGAGAATACAAACGACGTACTGATGGAGGAAGGTGATTAAAGAGAAGGAGGACGAGAAGACTGAATACATTAGACGTGGAAATGGCAATGATAACATAACGCTGATGATGATAATGATGATGATGATAAGGTTGAGAATGAGAGAGAAAAAAAAGATGGTCAGATAGAAAACAAGGAAAATTCATACAAAACAACAACAGTAACACACACAGAGAAAGAAATGAAAGAAAGGGAAACAAGGAGAACTCACCAAAGACCACCACCACCACCACTACCACCACCACCACCACGAGGGGGAAAAAAACAAACCAAAACAAGAAAAACAAACAACAAACAAGACAAACAAACAAAAGGAAAAACATGCAGACTTCTCTTCCCTTCCCTGGCCCTTCCTCACCCTTCAAATGGAAAAAAGGGGAAAAAACACACAAAACAACAAAGATGGAAGAAGAGAAATGGAAAGAAAAGGGAAAAAAGCTTAACATGTTGAAAATAACTGCAATAACTATTACTGCTGGCGCTGCTGCTGTTACTACTTCTACTACTACTACTACTCCTACTACTACTACTACTACTACTACTACTACTACTGCTGCTATTACTACTACTACTGCCGCTGCTACTACTACTACTACTGCTACTACTATTGTTTGATTACTAAAGCTATTTCTACTATCAAAACCACTATTACTATCTTTACTAATACTACCACTGCTGCTTCAATTATTATTATTATTATTATTATTATTATTATTATTATTATTATTATTATTATCATTTTTACTACTACTACTACTACTACTACTACTACTACTACTACTACTACTACTACTACTACTACTACTCTAGCCCTCTTTATCCTCTTACCACCACCACCACCACCACTACTACTACTACTACTACTACTACTACTACTACTACTACTACTACTACTACTAGTTTGTCAGATGCAGTAATACCGGCAGCTGGTTTATACATAGCGGGCTGGGAGGAAGTTATAGCAGCATATCCGGGTGGGGAGGAAATTGAAGTAGGAACAGGTTCAGGGAGTGAGGTACGACAATCTTTCCCAGCGACGCGCCTCACTCGCTGCCAGACGTACAAACACAAGTGCCGCCTGCCCTGAGTTATGGATAATGTTCTGCACTCCAGCGAACACACACACACACACGCACATACACACACACACGCACTCACACACGGGCACGTACATATACACATCACGTTTTAGTGGGTGTTACTTAGCATGCTTCCGTATTTCGTTCTTCATTTATTGTAGTTGTTGTTGCTGTTATTATTATTATTATTATTATTATTATTATTATTATTATTATTATTATTATTATTATTATTATTATTGCTATTGGCGCAGAGATTTATTATATTTTGTTAGGTTTTTTTCCGCATCATGTTTTAGAGAATGTTAATTAGTATGTTTCTCTAATATATCCCTCATTTATTATTATTATTATTATTGTTATTATTATTATTATTATTGTTATTATTATTATTATTATTATTATTATTATCATAACTATTTTAATACCATCGGTGCAAAGGTTGACGATTTCTTAAATTATTTTATTTCATTTTATTTATTTATTTATTTATTTATTTATTTATTTATTTGTCAAGGAGTAATATCACGCACGAAAAATTTTGCCCTTTATTCTTCATTCATCATTATTACTACCATTTTAATACTATCGGTGCAAAGATTGATTACTTTTTTCAGCTCGCTTTCTTTTTCTTTCGTCCAGGAGTAATGTCACGTACAACACCTCTGCCAGGCGTACGATGGATAGTCTCACCTCACGTGCCTGCCAGACGTACGTACAGTGCCACAGCCCACGCTCCATGCCTGCCTCGCGTTTCAGGTAAAATTTTCATGCTGGTGATAAGTTTTACCTGGTTACCGCCATCTCTCTCTCTCTCTCTCTCTCTCTCTCTCTCTCTCTCTCTCTCTCTCTCTCTGCTACACCTGCTTCACATCACCAAATACAGGTGTTGGTTACCTCACACTTCTCCTTGTTAAACTTGTTCAACACCCATAAAGTTTTTAAAAGTTGATGTGCTATATTTACAAAGTTTTTTTTTCCCTCACTCCCCTCTATATTACAACGTTTTTTCGTCACTCTTTACAATGTTTATCGCCTATATTGCCTGTATTGTAACGTTTTCCTTCACTCTTGTATATATCATAAAGTTTTGCTGTCTAAACTATGTTATCCTTCACTCCTGTCTACATTGCAACGTTTTCCTTCATTCATGTTTTTATTACTCCATTTTCCTTCGTTCCTATCGATTCTAAAACATTTTCCTTCACCTCTGTCGATATAACAATTTACTTCACTCCTTCCTATATTACAACGTTTTGCTTTATTCCTGTCTATATTACAAAAATTTCCTTTACTCTTATCGACATCACATCATTTTCCTTCACTCCTGTCTATCTTACACCTTTTACATGTCACCAGGTACAAGGCAGGCGTCTAATCACCTCACCTGTGCTCCATCCGGGTTACCTGTATGTACCGTGGTGTCTCCGTGTACTTAACGTGAATGCCTATGAAGAATGTCAACACTTGGAAACACCTGACGCCTCGCTTAAGCCTAATAAATATCCAATGTACTTACACAGCTGTGAGATGACGTAGTGTAATGTGATCTACGGCCTTTAATTAAATACACACTTGCTACAGATCAGTTCAGCCCCACACCCATCCCTCTTTCCACCCTTGCTTTACCGTTCAGGGTGAAATGATGCCCCTCCTGTATTCTCTCTAGTCTTGTCTCAGTGTTCAGGGTGAGACGAGTCCCTCTCTTTCCTTTCTCCACCTTTGTCTCATCATTCAGAGTAAAATTACCCCTTTTCTGGCCTTTCTGTTCCTTTTTGTCTCGTAACTCAGGGTGAGATTAGTCCTTCCTCCCCTCTCGTCCTTGTCTCAGTATTTAGGTTGAGATGAGTTCCTCCAAGTTGCTTCATGTCTCTTGTTGCAGCATCCTGATCTAATCTAAACTAACCTAACATTGTGCCTTGTCTCAGCATTTAAGGTCAGATAAGTCCCTCTCTGTCCCTCTTGTCTCATCATTCAGAGTGAGATAAGTTCCCTCACTCATCCCTTGCCTTGTCGTTCAGGTTGGGAAGGCGGTCTGTTGTTATGGTGAAGGTACTGTTTGTTTTCGAGTTACGTAACAGACGGTCCAGTACTGCAGTTATTAAGCTCTTCAGTACTGGGACACATTTTTACCGCAAGTTTTGAGTGTTGTTGGATGATTTTATTGACATTAGGAAGGGAGCTCAGACAATTAATGGCCAGAGTCTGTACTATTTAAACCTCCATGTGAGTTTCTGAAGGGGTAGAAAATCCCCTTAAAATGAGCAGAATAAATGTGAAAATGCGTCCCATTACTGGAGAGGTTAATTATAAAAGTACCGTTTATAAGCTACAAAGGTAACACAGACAGACACAGACGCTAACACTAATACATGTCTGTATATCATGTCCCCCTTCCCCTCTCTCTCTCTCCTTAATCATATAATATAAAATAGACCAATGAATAAAGACTAGATGATCGTACACTTAATGCAACAACACGCAGACACTAACACTAACACAATATACGTTTATGGTTCTCTCACACTTTTCCCCTTCAACAGTATAAAAAGAATCAATAAGTAAAAAGATACTCGTTCACTTACACACGCACCCATGACAATGACTGAGAGACCGTACATCCCTTTAGGCAAGTCAGGCTGACCATAAACTTCATGGCGCGAATGGTCCAAAAAGAAAAAAAAAAAATCTCTGTACGGTACATAGACTTTAAAGTTGCATCCCAACACACACACACACACACACACACACACACACACACACACACACACACACACACACACACACACACACACACACACACACACACACACACACACACTCTAACACCAGCACTAACACAAGCCGGTGTAGGAGTAATCTTAACTTCCCATCACACATCCTTCCCTTAGCCATGCAATACCAATCAAGTAATCACAGTAATGAGAAACCAAAAACCGTTCACTTAAGTTAACACCGCGACACACAGAAAGACAAGGCAGCCTTACACAACTACATATCAGCGTCAGAACACACCAATATAAATCCTTCGAGACGTCATGCATAAACAAACACACACAAGTAACACGTCTGAAACACCTCCAGAACCCTCCGCGTGCACGTCTGCTGTGGGCCGCGGCGGGAAAATTACATTCACACTGACTGAAAAATTACAATCACTGCATCACCGCCTGCTATGCAATGCAAACATCGCGGCCACGTCAGCGAGGCAACTGATGTCTGCACTGCCGCCAGACCCACCCACCGGCACGATACTAACTCTTCTGAAGGGGGAGGAGGAGGAGGAGGAGGCGCTGAAGGAGGAGGAGGAGGTGGAGGTAAGGGGAAGAGATGGCAGAGGCGGAGAAAAGTGGTAGAGGAGGGTAAGGTAGAAAGGAAGGAAGTAAGTAGGAATGGAGGAAGGGAAGAATAAAGGAAGGAAGGAAGGAAGGAAGAAAACGACGCGGTGAGAGAGAGGAGTGGACGAAGCGTGAGTGGAAAGGAAGAGGAGTAAAGTAGGAGAACTCAGAGATGGATGTGAAGTAAGAAAGGGAGGAGGAGGAGGAGGAGGAGGAGGAGGAGGAGGAGGAGGAGGAGGAGGAGGAGGAGGAAGAGGAGGAGGAGGGACAGGAGATGAATGTAGAAGCCGAAAAGGAGGAGGTACTTACTTTGCCACGAAGAGGAGGAAGAGGAAGAAGAGGAGGAGGAGGAGGAAGAGTGTATGAGAGCAGTCTTCTCCAGCACCTTGCCGTCTACCAGGAATCTTTGCTCATCCGTCAAGTGGACCTCAGGGACCGGCGTGGTGGTGGTGGTGGTGGTGGTGGTCGTTGTGGTGGTGGTGGTGGTGGTCGTGGTGGTCAGCTCTGCGGCAAAGGATGGAAGGGAAGGTTCAAAGCACTTACACAACAACCATGAAGGGAAGTGGTGGAAGTATGAATTCCATGCATATGTTTACTTAGCCTCGTTTTGAAGCATATGAGTTGATATACATACGTAGGTACGCCAGTGTCTATTTTCCGCCCACTATATTCCGCCCACTGTCGCATGTTTGTTCCCGCTGTACTATAAATGAAAGTAATAGCGGTGCAAGATTACACGTCAAAATGAATGCTGACATACTTTGATACATGAAATAGTCAATGCTTCTGGTATACAAGACGCAGCGTCCCTCATCGCATCAATGTTACCACTGTACTACTTTAAACAACAGTAATAGAGTTGCAAGATCACACGTTACTCTGAATCTAAAAAGTTAACATACGTTGATATAGAGTCAGTGAATGTTTCTGGAATATAAGACAAATATTATAAGATGGAGTGCCCTTTTTTTATTTCTTTATTTTTTACGTAAGAGGGGAAACCTGATCGAGAGCAACAACGACAACAAAAGGGTCCACTTAGTTGCCAGTCCTCTTGCAAGTTGCATATTTGTTACTACTGTACTATAAATGAAAGCAAAAGCGTTGCGAGATCACACGTCGAGGACAGAGTTAATAAACGTTGATACATGCACCAGGAGCTGCTTCTGTCATATGAAACCTGTCCCTTGTCACTTACTCCTTTACTTGCACCAGAAATAAAAAAAACTTGCCTTTTTGAATGAATAATACTCGGTATGCTAAAAAGAAAGTCTGCGTCAAAAAGAGACATGAGAGACAAGGGAATGATTGAAAAAAATGGTACAGCACTGAACACCTAAAAAACAGCATAATAAAAACAACTGCCTGAATAGAGAGAAATTGAGAATGATATTGATACTAACAAAAAATAAAAACAACGATAATGATAATTGAGGAATAGATTGAAAGTGGCACGTCAGAAATGCTATTTTCAACATTGAGCATTCGCACACCAACTCTTGCATCTTACTCGTTACCGTTGTATTGTACAGACAACAGTGAAAGATCACCTCCCTTCTAGACACATGGATGCACAAGAAGTTACTGAAGATAATGGCGCTGTTCTTGACATACGAGAGTTCCTGTGCACTGTCTATCGCTGTATTTTTATCGTCTCTGTACCGAACAGTTAAGACGTAACCTGAAGTACAAGATAGTTGATATACATACGCGAGTTCTCTGCGAAAGTGACACTATTCTCACTTTACAAGGCTTACTATCCTTGCAAATTAGTTTTTGTATTTTTTGTTTTATTTCCGACTTCTGAGGGAGCTCTGGCTACGGGGAATAAAGAATTGAGGCACACTGAAGATTCCAATCCCTCAACAGTGCAGAAAGGAATACGTACATCCTTCTTTACGTATAATGCAAGAAGAAACGCTTGCCAAGTACAATAAAAAAAGGTTTAAATAATGTCCACTGAAAATGCCAGTCAACATAAAGGCGGACAAAATAATTAACCTCAGAAACAATATAGACTTGAAATAATAAGCATAATGCAAGAGAGAACGCTTGCCAAGTATAATGAAAAGGTTTACAAAAATGTCCACTGAAAATGCCAGTCAACAAAAGGCGGACAGAACTATTAACCTTAGAAACAATAAAGACTTTAACAATATGCAGCTAAGAAAAAAAAAAAAAAAAAAAAAAAAAAAAAACAACTTGCTAACACACGAATACAAACACACGTGCACTAATGGGAGTGTTTCAACATTATAAGACACGACGTCCCTCGGTACCTGTTTTTCTTTGTACTGACATTGCCGCATTACGAAGTGACTTTGGTTCAGTGAGTTGAGTTGCACAACGAACCCCGCCGCCTTACTCAACATGCCAATATCGAGACGGATTTTTATGCTCCATTTCATCATCAGATCGACGCAGCTCAGTACTGGCCAGTGTTGCAAACGTTACGCCGAACCTCCAACCAATTGCCTGCCTGCGCCTTCATTAAAAAATCAGTACTGCCAATCTGTATCTCGATGAGTGTGTTCGAGACTCTTCATGTTCTCGTTTTCTCTCTCAGATGGAAAAGTTTCGATTATGTTGTTCGGCGCTGCTTCGAATCATGTTTTACTGCTTCGGAGCTGAAAGCACTTAACACAAAGGAAAAATGAAGGGATGATTACTGTGAGAACTGATCAAACGAGGAGAAAAGTCATTTGAAAAGATACCGGAAGAAAAAAAAAAGTAAAAGGATAGAGTGAACAGGAGAGGAGCGAGATAAGTCTCAACTACAGCCCACCGCTCAACCAACATAGCTATCGTAAGAGCCGAGTGGAGCAAACACAAGAATCAATAACGTACAACACTACCAAAGTGAACAAGAATGAAGAAAAAGGCACAATAAAAACAGAACTGTAACAACAAATAAAGTAATAACAAAAAAATCAATAACGTAAAACACGAATAGAAGTGAAAAACAAAGAAGAAACAAGAATAAGGAAAATAAGAACACATAATAAGTAAGAGTCATTGAGTTGGAACGGTAGAAACTTGGCCTGATAATTACTCATGGCTCTATCATGTGCACTTATCACTTTAACTGCAATATGGAACAATCAGCAGAACCAGAAGTCATACATGGAATCTTTATAAGCATCCACAAGCAAGTAATCTCTGGTAAACTCTGAAATTCCCTACCTGTTTCTGTATTTTCAACTTACTTTGACTTGAATGAATTTAAGAGTAAGGTTTTAAGACATTTATCTCTACCCTATCTCTTTCTGACCTGTAAGGGGGCTGGCATTTAGCATTAATTAGTAGGATTTATTTTATCATCTAGGCTACCTTCTCCCTCTTACATAAAAAAATAGAGGATGAAAAAGAACAGATATTGCAATTACGAAACATTTTAAAGATATTAGATGGCCATAGAGGAAATGAAAAGTCCCAGGTTGAATAATAATTAGGGA